>JAVCKT010022169.1:0-32838 GCA_032273925.1 Rhynchotus rufescens
TCTCTGGAGGTCTTCCAAACCCACCTGGATGCCGCCCTGTGCCCCGTGCTCTGGGTGTCCCTGCTGGAGCAGGGGGTTGGACTGGGGGATCTCTAGAGGTCCCTTCCAACCTCAACCATTCTGGGATTCTGTGAATACTTCCATTGTGGTAGGCAGTGCAGCAGCTCGATTAGCAGGTAGTTTAAGCTCAAAGAACTTTTACAATTGAATTGATATTCGACACACACATTAAAAAAGAGAATAAAGATGTAACACATGAGCTGAGTGCACTGTGTGGGGAAGCAAGTGTTAGGCTATTTAGTGGAATCAGTGCGAGAGGGAGTTTATCTTGAGTTGGGTGATACCTAGTTGTAGAGCAAGGAAAAGGAAAGAATAAAGAGATAAGCCAACATTACTGAGGACGACAGAAATAAATGAACTAAAACCTGCAAGTGCAAGCAGCTTTAAATTCTATAATGTTATTTCCATATTAATTATGGAACTAATTTCCATATTAATTGATAACAGGACTAGTCATGCTCTTAGAAAAGAAGAGCTCAATCCTAAACACTCTACTAGATCAGGATGAAAGAACAATCTAGAGTGTTTCAAATATGTACTACACAAAAAAACTAATTCTAGTTAACATGTTCACCAAAATAAACAGATGAGTAAGGCAAGAGATGACGATTTCTTTGTTTTTACTAGCAACCTACAAAGAAAATAAGTCTTTTTACATACTGAAAGATAAAAATAGAGAGAAGAAGGAAAGAAAGTGAAAAGAGAAGTAAAGAAAGAAAAGAGAGAGAGAAAAATAGAAAAGAAGGAAAGAAAGAGAGAAAAGAAAGAGAAAGGCAGAAATGAAAGACAGAAGGGAAGGAAAAAGGCCCTCGATATTTCAATTAGCTTTAAGTCCACCCTGGTATTTTTAATCCTTATTTCTGGAATGCATTCCTGTACTGATATAAACTGGGACAGCTCTACTGTTTGTTTTTAATCTGATCCAATATTATTTGCCTCTCACCTTACTGACCGACATTCTCTCTCCCTTCATCAGCTCATCTTCCGACTTCTACATTTTCCTGTCTATTTGTTAATGTGCACTTTATTCCAAATTAGGAGCTGGTCAGGATTGAGCTGCTCAGAGTGACATGGGATCATTAAAGACATATAGTTAGGATTCAGCTTTTATATACCACAAACAGTAGATACTTGCTCACTCCAACCTGACCTCGGGCAGAGGGACTGGAGGTAATTTAGAAAAATAATTGAAGTTTTAAGAGATTTATCCTAAACTTAGAGAATATAATGTATTTTCCCCCAGTAATCAAAGTAATTTAAAGCTACGTTTAATATATGCTTCACTAGCTCAATAAACAGCCTTTTTAGAAGATTTAAGAAGAAAAGACTGGGGTTTTTTTTTGTTTTTAAGTAAACATGTAACATTCACAAAGCAGATTTCACAGTAGCATAAATTTACCTCAGCTGCTCTACGCTTCTGTTTTAGACCCATGTTTTATATTTGTATTCACTTGACTGCAGGCTAATTGAACAAAGTTTCCATTCCAATACTTGAGGAGTTTTACGACACCCACATGCAATAGCAAGGGGAAAGAGAAAAAAAAAAGGAGTTCAAATATTCAAGGGATGTAAGCAGCATGTGAAGAAAATAAAAAAAAAAAGAACTGTAGCTCCAATTTAATTAGATGGCAGAAAATCCCTATTGGCAAATTTTAAACAGTAATATTAGCCATATGCCAACAAAAGGCTACTATTTTTGTTTTAGTCTCAATATAATAAAATTGTCTTATATAAATACCAGAAAAATGTCAAAGCAGTTGGAGAAAACATTGAAAAGGTAAAAGCTACGGGAATGCCTCTGGAAATTTCAGTCTGCTTTCAAAGTGTTTCTCAATGAAATAGAGGTTTAGAAATCTCACACAGAGGCTGTTTTAACTATGTAATTTTAATTTGCTATTTATTATTTCTTAAGATAAAGCAAGGACAAGCGTAGCTGTGAAAGCACCTACACGGCATAGGGGCTTTCCAATAGAGTTTGAACAGCAGTGGTTGTTATCTGCTTTGCTAACAAGCAAGCAGTCGCTGGTAGTGCTGTAGAAAATGAGCAAACATCTTTAAAATAAAAGGTAGAGATGTTTCTTTGGAGCTTGCCCAAAGCCCAGATTTCAATTTTGCATTCCTTGTATCCCCAAATGGCCAGTAGGGCTAATAGGAAGCTTTGAGCACAGAAGTAAATTGGGACTGGGCTCTTGGATTGGAGCAATCAGAGCTACGAGGGTTTTTCAAGCAGAATTTCCAAAGCTTTGTGGTTTTGGCCAGGCTGGAAAACACCAAGCTTCCTTGTAATATTCTGGTCTTTCCATTCCCCTCCCCATATGAAATCAGGAAGCTGAAAAGTGAGTAGATTGGTTTACGAAGAAAAGTAGCCAAGTTTTTTCAAACTGCCAAAATGATTCGAGTCTCAATTTGTTTGAGCCTGGAGCAAAAGTTCAGGCTGCTGCTAAGTCTATCAGCAAGGTCTGTGCTGGCTGTTGCTTCGCCTGAAATAATTTTCTGGTGTGTATGTTGAAGATTGTTTCAAATAATGAATCTTGAAATACAACAGAACAGTATTTGCAAAATGAATACTTAAACACAGTCTGATCCTCTGCAGCACTTTTCATTAGCTGCTTAGGAAAAGTTATTTTCCTCACATGTGCCAAATCTGGAGAAATATTTGATTTTGTCCAGCTTTAGGACAATGACAACTTTTAAATTTATGAAAGCCAGGTTGAAAAGGCAGAAATAGCTTTCATATTCAGAAATATTCAGCTTGGTTGAAACCATTATAATGTTCAGCACAAAGTCATTTCATGGGATTCTTAAGAAATGTTTCTATTCAACTGCCCAAACCTAGGAACAATGGGAGACCTCTCTGTGCTGACAGAAAGTATTTACGTATTTTTTAATTTTAATTTTAGTGGCTCTTCAGCAGACATTTCAGAACCATTATTTTCTCCATCCCAAGAAGCCACCAAAGTCCACATTTATTAATTGTAAAGTGTTTAGTCTCTATTGGATTCAGGTGAGGAGAGCGATGCCATTACTGAACATCTACGCTTCTTGCTCTGTAACTGGATATCTGAATATTGAAAGTGTTGAAATACAGAGAGATGTACATATCAATAGTCAATTCCAAAGCCAAATAAGTAAAAAAGATGATACTAAAAAAAAAAAAAAAAAAACAGACAAAATGGAAATATAGAAGAATAAAGTTTAAATCGGTAGATCACAAAGGCAATGCCTTTGGTTTATTTATTAACTCGTGTCTGCTAACAGAATGGTTAAGTTCCTATGCCAACACTCTCAGGCATTTATTACTGGCTGTGTTGGGCTTGCATGAGAGTTCAATGACCAAAAGAAAGCAAAAAAAACACACACACACACACACACACAAACTCAAAAAAAACCCGAGCTCTGAATTACACCCACAAGAGAGCTTGCTGTGTCAGATAACTTGTTCCAGTGGCAATCAAACTGTCTGCGTTTTGACATGACCCAAATATTTTTTAAAGACAAACTCTAAATGGCAGAGAAGAACCATGTAAATCCCTTCAAAGAGTCTACTAGAAATAGCCACTTTTCTTTGTTTCTTTAATGTTTACACGGCTGCTTGACATATTCTCAGGAAAGCTATAACGGAAACGAACAGTGAGCAGGTTCTTTAACCCTTACGAAAAATAAGATATTGTGGTGGTGTGAAATACCATCCAGAATAAAGGATTTGGAGGCGGGGGCGGAGGCAGAAAGACAATCCTCTTTTTGAGGAGGATGTTGATGTGGTCACTTACTGTGCACAGAAGTCACTGGCAGAAGACTGGTTTGCTCACAAGAAGTTACCCAACTTTCTAGTCCATGTCACTCAGGACTCAGCTCCCCTTACAGAGGAGGCAGTAGCTTCCAAACTATTCTGCGCCATGGAAAGAATACCGTGAAACTCCATATTCTTCCCTTAGCTCCTGATCCTTCTTTTAACACAGTGGCCCAAAACTTCTGTGGTATTTCACATACTTTGATTAGAATATAATTTCTGTCTTGACTGACTAGAAAAGAAACTGTATCATTACAGTAAGCAAGGAGTAAAATGAACAAACAAACCCAGAAGAAAACAAAGCCTTTTTCAAGTAAAATGTGAGGATTTTGCCCCGCTGCTTACTTTTCCCAGCTAAATTTCACCTGAAAAGCAAACATGAGTAGGAAAAGATAAACAAACGTAGGTATGGAGTTGTCAAACTAAGTGGAAAATGCATGTAGAAGATATTTGGGCTAGATTTGAACAAAGCCACAGCTTTATCAAGCTCAGTGCAGCACCAAGCAGGTCTATCTAGGTGTAGAGGGGTTACATTCATAGTAATATTAATATTGGAAATATTAATTAATTAATTAATACTGGAAAAGCAGAGAGGTCTTCAGCAGGCCACACGTCCGTGGGCAATGTCCCACTGATAAGGCAACACCACTGCAACAACACTGAGCTCAGAGACCTCCGCACATGCTGCGCTGCCGTGCTGGGGACTGAGCCACGGATGCCACTCTTAGAGCCGAGTGGCAAAAACGGCTTCACCCCGTCTCCCCTGGAGTCCTTTCCAAAAGGTTCTCCATAACCCATTTCTTGCTGTTGGATACGCTCTGCAACATGGCTCACGGTGAGGCCCCCCTCGGGTGGGCAGGCCGGGCCGGGCCGGCCGAGGAGGGAAGGCAGCTCCGCAGGGAGCGGACGCCGGGCGGGCGGCGGGGAGGGCCGAGGCGGCGAGGCCGTGGCGGCGAGGCCGAGCGGGACTCGGCGGCGCGGCCGGCGCGCGAGCACTCACCGCCGGTTGAGCTGCTCCATTTGCTGGACGGAGCCGGAGCGGCGGATGCCCTCGGGCGTGGCGGCGGCCGTGGGGCGCTGCCACGTGGTGGTGCGGTTGACGTGGTCCACGTAGAAGACCCGGCCGTGGCTGTCGATGCGCGCCTCCCAGTCTAGGGGTGCAAAGAGAGCAAGGGGGGCGCTCAGTGCCCTGCGCTGCGCGAGCGCCGGGGACGTGCGGGCACACACCGAGCGGCACACACGCGGTGGCGACACCGGCATACACAGGGATATGTACGTCATGTATATTCTAACATCTATAGATTCAGATATACTAAGCGCATATCCACATATATGTATATGCCATATATACATATTACTTCACTCAAAGCACATAGGCAGCCTATAGAATTCACTACCGTACACTGTGAAAAACAAGTGGCACTGGCTGTATTTGTAAAGGGCTGGATAATTTCATGATCAGTTATACTGGTTGGCTGGATTTACTGGAGGTCAGGGCAGCCGGATAGGACAGGCCCTGAGCACAGAAAGATTAAGTCTCGGCTAATGCTTCAAATCCCATGTTTTCTTTTTCGTTATGTTTCAGAAGAAACATATTTCATTTCTCTTTTATAAAGTGCTTCAGAAGGATACAGAAGGATATAGTAATTACAGGCTCCCCCCCACCTAAAACTGATCACAGCCTGGCTGGCCTGTTCTTAGAAATCTCTATAAATACAAGCAGATGATTGCCATAAATCTATTGCTCTCGTGAATGCCAGCTCGATGGAGAACTTGCAGGAGATTATTGAGTCTTCCAGCATGACTGTCTCCCACCAATATTAGTCTAAGCTGTCCCATGAATGAAAATTAGAAAGTTCTTGTATATCTGATGGATGGTGGAAAATGACATTTAAAAGCATGAAAAGCATTGAAAATATTGATAAAAATCACCTGGAAATAGGAAATTCAGAAGTGATTTTTTTTTTAAAAATAAGCCATACACTGAATTGCTTGAAATGGATGGCATGAAGTACTGTAAATTTAATTTGCTAACTTGGTATTTCCACATGATCACCAGCTGATGAGATATCTATCAAACATATGCACGTACTTGCTACATATATTATATACAAGCCACCACCCACATTCAGACACAAATGCACAGAGAGCAGTTACCTTCTGGGGCACATGGCCCCTCTTCTCCCCATACCCTTGCCATGGCTCTCTCCTCCTTACTTTAGGTGGAGATGCATCTATTCCTTCTTCCATGGCTCTTTACAAGCAAATACAGGACCAACTATGTTTTATTCCTTCTATCTCCAGCCCTCTAAGGGTGGGATTGAAGCTGTGCCTCTCCCTGCTGGGTCTGGGAACCCCTCCTAGTTCCCCTTCCCTGAACATGGCCCTGTCTGCATCCAGCTCCCATGTCCGGCCTGGTCTCACCCCAGGCTTGGCTGTCTTCAGTCTGTGGCTGGTTGCTCCTGCTACATGGATCATGGGAACCTGAAAACACGGACTTGGGGAGCCCTTGGAAGAACTTCCGTAGGATCAAAGGAGCAGGGAGCCACATCCACGCGCCTCACTTCTCCAAAGCTGAGGCAGCAACCTCTTGTGCTGCCAGGGGCAGAGCATACACCCACCCCACAGGGCTACACGCACCCCACGCACACACAGAGGCTCTCACTGGGAATACCACTACATAATCTTAAGGAGAGGCCTCCCTGCTCCTCCCATTGGCCTCCCTTTGCGCGCATCACTCCGGGCAGCAGCCACGCCGCCCCAGATGGAGAGCGGTCCTCCTGCAACCATCTGCACCATCAGCAACACAGAAATCACCTCGGCCAGACCACGGGCAATGGTTTCTACCACCACATCACTAAGAACACCTTCATTTTCCTCGCTGTTGTCTGGCAAGGGTCAAACACTTGACCTCACACCACACTGCAGGATCGTGCAGCAGGTTGAGAATAATAAAGCTCAGTGGGTAATTAGAGACTGGTAGGCAATTATTAGACCCACATTCCAGCCAGCCCACAGAAGACATCACTTAATACTGGTCATACTGGTCTGCAGCCTGCTGATGGACATTCTCTAAGAATAACACTACCCTGTTACACAGTGAAACAAGCGCTTCTCATGGTCCAGCCTTACGCAACACTGACTTAAGAGTGTATCTCTAATTACAGGTAACTCAGAGCTCCTAAGCCTAGAAAGCTTGGAGGACCCAACCTGTGCAGAGCTTGGAGGTCGCAGTGACAACAGCAGGTCTGGATGGTGCTGCATTACAGTTTCTGGAAGACTGGAGGTATTGCTTACACAGCAAGCAATGTGGAGGTGCTGGAGGCATTGCTGGAGGGATTGCTTACACAGCGTGAGACTGGGCTGACGCTCTCACTCTCGCACTAAAGTATCAGGAACTACGATGTGCCCTCGGCTTCTGGGGAAGCTGCTGTGGTTCCACACAAACACCGTTCCTTGCAAATGCTCTTCTGAGCAGGTGGCAGGTCACCACCTTCCCGGTCAACTGGGAAGGCTGTCAGAAGGTGGCAGGTGCTGATGCCTCTGCTGTATCTTCTCCCTACCAAGGTTGCACTTTCCGCCTCCCCACAAGACAAGCAGCAAGTCACGGAAGCCACTGAGGCTACGACCGGTACCGGCTGTGCAGGCAGACGGACGGGTGCCTGCACAGAGGGATGAACAGGCTGACAGGTGAACTGACAGACAGGAGACTGACTCGCAGCATAAAGGATGTAGGAAGCAGCCAAATCTCCTGTTTTTTTCCTTTTTTTTTTTCTTCTTTTTTCTCTCTTTCAGGCAAGGACGACTGTGACTACACATGCAGCCTCCACAGGAGGAGGACACTGGTCCACTGGCTGAGAACAGGACAATAGTGGGGTCTATCCCTCAGCGATCCCCCTCTATCAACCAGTCTATATTGCACAGCAGCCTCTGAACCTCTTCTGCCTTACGCCAGCAGACGCAGGATTTTCTGGCAGGCCCATAATCCTGGAGGGGCAAAACAAACCCGCCGGCTCTGCCTTTCTAAGCTCAGCCACACCGCCAGCACAGAGGCAGCTCTGAACAGGGCACATGTGTTTTTCTTGGCTTCAGTGCTGCAAGGTTTCCAGCAGCATTAGCAAATACAAGCATAGTAAGAGGTGACTATTAAGGCTGTCATGAGGCCATACAAACTGCAAATCTTCTGTCAATCTCCAGTGTGCCTTAACTTTCCGACTGGTCATTACAGCATTCCGACATACATAATAAATCTGCTCTGCCATATGTTGCCCAATAAACTTGTCTGAAATTAAATTTCCTCCCTGGAACCAACTGTTGTGGAGTTACGATGAAACAAAGTTATTTGAAAGACTTATTTGAAAGAGAAGAAAAGACTATCCGTGGATTCTCCAGGACAGAGGTAAAATCAGTCAATATTGGCAACGTGTCACTAACAGTAAATTATCCTTGATTCTACTTCCACACAGAGGCTAATGCTGCATGTGTGATAAAAGCCAGCTGACCACTTAACTCCTGTTTCAAATATAAAACATCTTTCTCTCATCCAATTCAATAATTATTTTTCTGTGGATGAAGTGGCATTAAAGGCACTGAGATAGTGATACTGAATGCTAAAAGAAAAAATATTTCTAGATATTTCTAAATATTTGTCATCTTGAAATTACTTTAAAATTTCATTGACAGTTTTGGGCAGTGCCTTTCTAGATGATAGTATCTTATTAATTTTTACCTCCCCAAAAGTTAACCTAAATTCCTAAAGAATTCACTATTTACTACTATATTCCTAAAAAAACCCAGGGATTTAAGTCTATAGTGTCAATCTTTATTGCAAATATATTATATGCAAATGCTTAGAAACAAATGCACATCACCTCCCCACTGTATTGCATACTTTGGATTACATGTCCTCACACTCTACCGTGCCAGCCTTTGTGAAAACCAGTGATAGAAATACTTCCCTTTTGGCGCTGATCATCAAACCCAGCATTGGATGGGCAACAGCAGCTAACAGGACACAGATTCACAGCATTTTCCTGTTTATTTTTTACCTCAACCGCTGCCAGTGTCCTCTCATTTAAGCATCGCATTGGGAACGTGCCCTGTGCACCAGGCGTTGAGGTAGGAGTGGGAAGAAGAGAAATATCTGCCGTTCCCATTTCATCACTCACTGGCAGCCACAGTGGAGCTCTAATAAGACTCCACTGGGCTAAAGGCACCTGAATCTTTCATTGCTACTTGCGCAGCCAACGCCAGCACCAAGGCTACCTGCAGCTTGGGGAATACTGAGAGCTTCGTTAGTTAAGGATGAATTATTTGGCAAGGGCAGTGTGTGGAAAATAAGTGTGCTCCCTATTTGGGCTTTGAAGAAAATAAGGGGCTTTGTTTATAAGGCCTGGTTGTTTTTCTGAGGCACTGAATGGTTTAGGGTCTTAAATCAGATGCTGAAGTTGAAGGGTGATGCTGAAAGTTGCAGGGCAGAGAGTGCACTCTTCTGGGCAGTTCACGCTAATGCAAAAAGCAGGGTAATCCTCCAGGATCACACAAGGGAAAGGCTATGGAGACAAGTGGAAACACCTCCAGCAACTGCTATGAAGCTAAAAATCCCATACTATCAGCCTGCTAATCCACCACTTTGCTTAAAACCATTTCATTTTGTTATTGCTGTCAAGTGCAGACCCCATTACAGTCCATAATGAACATAAAATTCATTGATTATCAGATCCAAAGTCAGAGCAAAAAGACAAAAAAAAAAAAGACACAAAAAAACAAAAAAACCCAAAATCTGCAGACAAACTTTGTAGAGAAAAAGAGAGTACTGTGTCATTACAGCACCCAGAGGTTTCCAGATCAATTTACAGATACCCACTCATACCAGTCTTGTAACAGGGACTGGCGACCAGGGAATATTATTGCCATTTCACAGTAGCCATGGAGGACAGACCAAGGCAGAAGGAGCTTATGGAGCTTGTCCAAAGTAACATGCCAACATTTGGAGTCGGGATCAAATACAGGAAACAAAAGGGCGTATTGCTTGAGTTCTGCAGAATGAGTATACAGGACCGACAGGGTCATTTCGAAAGACATACTGACCTCTACACTGTTTCAGATAACAGGAAAGGTTGAGAAATACAATAAATTAAAAAACTGAAGCTTACTTGGTGGAAGAGGCTCATCGATAGTTGGGTAGTGGTGATGGTCAGGCCTCAGGGAAGGAAGCTGGCTGACTGGCTGAGAATTATGGAGTAAAGGGCAATCACCTACGGACAAGATATTCAAGACATTCACAGTCATTCACTGTTTTCACAATGTGGTTTAAAAAATGTGCTACTGTAAAACAAGTGATTATTTTGTAGAAAAGGTTAGTGTAGTGTTGTACTAGCAGCTCTGTTTTCTCCTTTTTCCAGGCTCTATTTTATAACCACTCATATGTCAAAGAATCATCAAAATAATGCAGCCAAGGGTCTGGTCTTGGGTTTCAGTCACTCCTAAACTATTATGGGCCAGATTCTGGACTCATTTACTCCAGAAACACAAGTGTAAGCGAGAGAAGAATCAGGCTTGATCTCTGAGAAGTACTGTGTAAGTACAACCAAACTCAAGCTTCTGCAGAAACTGGTCAGGAACGTGCAAAATCCATTCCAACTTTCTAGTCACCCCATTAGAGAACTGTGAGGCTAAAAGTTGCCTTTGAAGCTTTCTCCACTTTTCCAAAAAAGGACTACAGATGAATACGTGGACTGAAGTGGGAAGATTTTGCAGTCTCTGCAGAGCAGAAGATCATCCCCTTCTAGAGTCATTTTTCCAAAATTCAGCTCTCCATCTTGAGTGGAAGGAAGGAGAATGAGAGAAAGACCAGAAACAGGTAGGAGACAAGTGGTAGTAGAGGAGGTTTAAAGACAGTGAGACAGAGCCAGGATCTGAGATAAAGAGGGAAGACCTGAGATAGAGCAGTGGGAAAGAAGAAGAGCAGGAGACATAAAATAGGGCAGAGGAAGTTTTTAAACACCAATATTGCATATATGCCTGTGTATCCAAATATGAAATAATGGAACCTAAGCAAATTTCCAACCTGATGTTCTGTCGATGGGAATGAGTAACCTGAGATTCAGTCAAGGTTTCCTGAATTCCTTAAGAAACTAAGAAGTTTATTGTAAGGATGAAAAACTACTCTTAATCCTAGAATTAAGCGTGAAAATGAGGAACCTGCAAGTTAAAACTCCACAGGTTTCATAATTCAGATCTCTTTCCAGTCTTTAAAACCTTAGAAATCAGGACTATTTATCCTATTAATGGATGTATTTTCATGTTGTATGATAGCAGCTGTTCACTACAACCTCCAGCTGCATATAAGCCTGTGTTATACAGACACAGCCTAAGTTACATAAAATAACATTTATATGCATCAAAAAGATGCAAATTAGGGGAAAAAATGTTTAACATTTATGAAATCACCAGAGTATTATACAAAGCTACTTTAAAATGCAGAAGAGTCAAAATTCAGCTGGGCCAAATTCACTATATGCTGGCTGGTTTAGCTATCTTTAATGCCAGGATCTTAACATGCTATAGATAACATTCTATAGAAATAACATCTAGGTATCGAATTGTAAAATAAACAGCTACTTAAAATGTGCATTTGTTTTTCCTTTGGGAATAGCTAGAGGGGAGAAGTCCATTTAAGAACAACTATAAAAAAACTCACACTATCTAGAAGTGAGAAAAACCACCTGCGTACAAATCCTCCCTCTTCTGGGTGTTCAGATGACATCATTTGGCCTCTTAATTGTCTTCATTAAACTACTTGTGCATAGACACATCTAACAGTCATATGTGCTGCATGTTTTGAGCAGACAGCAAAATTACATATATTATTTCTCAGGGCTATAAGCCCACCTCTGATACCCTAAAAAGAACATGGTGCACCAGCTACCAAGCACCAACTGCCACACCATCTATCTCCGTTTCTTTACTTACCATCACGGGCCGCTCCCTAGTCAGACAGTAAGGCCAGGGCGGCAGCAGGGCGGTAGCACCAGTCACCTGGAGCGGGTGGAGGGGACCACAGCCACCGCGCGTGGCGGGGCCACCAGCTCATGCAACACCGTGGGCATTTAGGGCTGCGCTCCACACGCTCCCTCTGGGCTAGCCTGGCGCTGCAGGGAAGCGGAATGCGGCGCCCGCGCACCCTCCGGACACCCCGGCGCACCCGTTGCAAGGGCAACGCCCCGTGTGTGAGCAGGGGCCCACGCGCGCTCGGGCCCACGCAGCCGGCCCCCCGGGCACGCAGGCCAGCGCATTCACACACCAAGAGCCTGGCCCACACGCGGGCAGGCCCACGGCACGGTGCTGCTCCTCTAGGCTCGTTTCTGCTCTGCAGAGCAAGCTGTGGTGCAGACCTTGCCATTTAGAAAGTCCTTACGCAGCCTGGTGTAGAGACAGGCTACAATCTCCCGGTCTTGGGGGGGGGCTGTGGCAATAGGTGAGGGGAAATGTAGTGGGAATGGGGGAAGAAAAAGTGGAAGACTGCTTTGGTTAGGGCTGTGAGCGGCCCCTAAAAATGTTATCCTCTTGGTGACACTTTAATTTGCTGTCCCTCTGTCAGGCCACAGATGGTTGGGATCTGGCAATGTGAAGACTACCTCCTGACCTTGCTGCACAGCCCTTAGCTGCAGCTGAGGCCTCTACTTCTTCAGCCTGGCAAAGCAGTGAAGAAGCTGAAGAAGAGACGAGTGACCAAACTGGATGCTCACGGAACTCCACTACGTAACGTGAGTCACTGTAAGGCTTTGGGGGAAAAATCAGGTTCTCAACTGCACAGACAAACAATAATGATCTTAATTATCTTATATCTCTAGAGAACATGAAGGAGATGAGAACTCCACTCGACCAAGATACGTTTGCCAGCATCCGAGAAAAAAACACTCTCTGCTAAGGTGCCCTGTAGCTTATGAAATCTGAGGTAGACTTGTTTCCTATTCAGGCAATGGGGGAAAAGAGGGTTTGTAAGAGGCAGCTGTTCTTACTTATTAGAAAATATCTGCATTTCTTTATGATTAAGACTGTGTAAGGCTACCAACCATGCACACATCCTGGCCTCGATCTTCAGCTAGAATAAAGCAGCATGTCTGTCCCTTCACAAGCACAAGTCAGGCCTCTCACTGACTACCAGAGGCATGGTAGCACGTTGGATATGTGAAATGGAACGACCTCAGGAAATAAGGAATGGTTTGGTGGATGTGAGGATGCGGATCTGCCACAAATCTCCTGGAACTAATCTCCATTTTATAATGATGAATATATATCTATACAAAACTGTATATACAGATCCCCGTCCAACTTATTTGGTTTTGCTGGTATTTTTAAGGACAGGCTCAATTATCCAACCCTCCCTGATATCTGGTCCAGCTCAAAGCCCCTAAATTTGTAGGAAATAAAGTGCGAGCTATCTGAAACCTCAATTATCTGATGCCATCCGTGACATGCAGATAATTAGGGCTGCTCAGTGCATCAATTCTCAGGATCTAACCTTCTCTTCTGCTGCTTGGACCTGCTATTGGAGTGTCTAGACCCTCTGGGGCTCTTTGTGGATTCCCACCATGAGCTACTAGTTCATCTGGCCACTGGGAGGAGCCATCCACTTGCTCCCTGTCCAGCTCAGGGCTCTGCACTGAATCTGGCACTGACTCAAAAGCACTGTTCTCCTCTTCCTCATCATCCTGGGAGGAGAAGACCGTGCTCTCAGAAATCTTTGCGCTGTCAACAGAGGAGAAGCGGGTATGGCTGGAGAAGCGGTTGTTGCTGTCGTAGCAGGAGGTGCTGTAGCAAGAGGTGCTGTAGCAGGAGGTGCTGTAGCAGGAGGTGCTGTAGCACGAGGGGCTGTAGCACGAGGTGTCGCACGCCTCGCACTCGTCCCCGTTGGGCCGGGAGCTGCACTCGCTCTCACTGCCCGTGCCGGGCTGCTCCCCATCCACGAGCCCTTCGGTGGGGCCGGCGAGGTGCTCGGCCGAGGCGGCGGCAGGCGCCCCACTCTGCCTGAGGGTCTCTTCAGCCTCGCTCTCCGCGGGGGGCTCTGCCGCCACCGTCTCGCTCTCGCTGACCGTGTCCTTCTCCAGCGTCTCCTTGACTGTGGACTCCTCATCGTTTTCGCCGTCGTTACGGGCCTCTTGCTCTTCCTCCCCGTCGCTGCTCATCTGCGCCGAGGGCAGGCTGTGCAGCAGGTTGTGGATCCGTATGTAGTGCGTGCGCGGCGTCTCCGGCTCCCCGCAGGCGGAAGCGATCACTGTCTCGAGCTCGGACACGGGCAGGGAGCAAGGCCTGTTTTTCCTCTTTGCTGTGGTCCTCAGCTGCAGCTTGTTGTCTTCGTCTTCTTGGGCTGAAGCCCCTTCTTCATCCTGGCTCTTCTCTAGATCCTTGCCAGCATGTACATCTGCACTCACCTCATCAATATCTAATGCTTCTATGCTGGTTAAGACTTCACCATCTCCCTGAGAACCAAAGTTGACTTTATCATTTTCCCTAACTTCAGTCTCGGGAGGAGACACGCAGGCCAGCAGAGCCAGTTGCTCCGTGAGGTCTGTGGCACTCAAAGAAGGCAGCACTTCTCCTGAGTTCGATTCCAAGGGTTCAGCAAACGGCACCGCATCAACCTCCCCATCTCCTGCTAGCTCTTCATTTAAGCTGTTGTGGTGGCCTTCCCCAGGTGGTCTGATAGCCCCTGGGCTATCGATATTGTTCACACTGTATCCATTTAGCTGTTCTGGAGCTGTACTTTCTGTGGTCACTGTGTTGATGCATGGAGGCTCACCGAGGCTTTCCTCTGTGGGGTTGTTCACAGGGCTTTCCTGGAGGTCAGCTGGCTCAGGGTCTGCACTAATGGAGACCTCCTCATCATCTGCACGAGACAGGAAAAGAAATTACTTACTCCTTTAACATGAACTGTTGACCGAAGCAGGGACATAGTTGTAAGGGCACAGGCATCCACAGCCATCTGAGGAAATTAAAAGCATCAATTACAGTGTGAAAGACTGAGTAACTAAGTAAAGAATTAAGTAACTTAATTAAGCAACTATCAAGACATGATTTTTTTTGCTAGGCAGTCTTTCTGCAATAGGTTTAACAAGCACACTGTTTAGTTCCTTGTCGTAATCACATGCACCATCCTGGCCTCCTTGCAACGTGCCCTGAAGGTAACATCCTCCCGAGAGTCTCAAGAGTTAACTGACATGGGAAGGAATTCCGTAGGAATAACAAGAAAACCTTCCATGAGGTTTTAATAATATTACTCCTGCCATGCTGAAGCTACCAGGATTCCACAGCGCTTCTTCAGGCACAACCCTCACCTACCCCAGCTCCTCCCAGGTGATGGTCAGCCTGGTTCTTTCACTCCACTCACCCAACAGCCAGAGGACAGGAGACACATTTCCCAGCAAGGGACTCGTCATATTTTCCAATTATTAACAGAAGTGTTGATTTCCTAAGTGCCCCTGAGAGGGCACCACCACAGAAAGGCAAAAGTCCCTTGGCAACAATTGCAAGACTTTTCACATGAAAACTAAAGTTTAGATAGACATCATGAGAGTGAATTCCTAATAACCACAAGAGAACACAAGTCAAAACCAAACGAAAACAAACAGGCTGGAAGGAAGGAAGAAATGATTTTCTTTTTTTTTTCTTTTTTCTTTTTTTTGGTTTATTTTTACTCTTTTTCATTAATAATAAACAAAATGAGAATATCTGCAATCATCTCTTTTATTAGATTCTCTGTTTTTCTTTTACAGAGTGCTTAGATGCAGACGACTCTGCTAGTAACAGTTCTTTCAACACTCTATGGAAAAAAATGATAGAGAAGCAGATGGGAGCTTAGTTTTCTACCCTCCCCATTTTAACTTTCATGGCAGACCATCTGAAGCAACCAAGAACCTGGTGATATGAGACATTAGTAACTCTGCGGACTAAGAGGGACCAGGGAATAAATTGTGACTCACGATGCTTCCCATGACATGGCATTTTCCTTTGGTCATGATTGTGCCTAACATCCCTGAGCATCCAGGAATGAAGTCAAATTTCTGTGGAGAAAGGCATGTAAAGCAAAAAACAGACCTAGATAACGGGCTAAACTCGAAAATTACCTGGGTGGATGGAAGAAGTTATCTCAAATCGGAACTGCAGCTGGCCACTGACGTGATCTGTAGGAAGCCTGCGGCCCAGAGTGTAGCTTACAACCCTGTCCCTGCAAGAAAACAGATCTTGTCACGACAGGCTGCAACCTACACGGTGTCTCCTGGGCATAGATAAAGCTGCGGAATCCTACAAAAATACAGACAATAATGATTTTCAAAGGCTATTCAAACCAGCCATGAGGGCATGTCGACTTGCATACGAGAGAACGAATGGCAGAGAAGGAGAGGACAATGTCTTCAATTACAATGGAACAGCTGAGTCAGTGAGTAAGACAGGCCGTTGCGATACACACGCACGCATGTATAGAGGGGGGAGCGGTGGGTATGGAACTTCTGCAGTATGGATATGAAAATATCAACATGGGAAGCCAACAAGTCCCACTGCCGCTACTGTAAGAAGACTTCAGTTCCCTGCTGATCTGACCGTATCTACCCCTCTGCAGAACTTTGCATTTCTGTATTTCCTTCCCTTCACCTTTTGTACAAAATTCAAGCTTTCCTGTTCTTGCTTTCAAAAGCCTGTGCAGGCCAGTTCCCACTTACCATCTTCTCTACTCAAACTGCTTCAATGTCTACGCTGCAGCTTTTTTTCCACCCCTCTTACCTCTATGAAGCTGTAATATCAGGAGAACACCTTCCTGACAAGGTTGATCAATGACTCCATTCTGTCCTTGGGCAGGTCCCTCCCTTTGCCACACTTCATCCACCCCTCAGAACAGAATGAAACTACAGAAGAGATTAACTTCCCAGCTGCCCCAAGTGAGGCTGAATCAATGGTTGTAAAACAGTTTTTTTTTAAGTGTAGAAGGTTCACTAAATAATAGTAATATTTATACAGCTTTTGAAGAAATATAGTTCACTTGCAGTTGGGCCCACTGTATTTGCTAGGGTAGTTTGGCATGCACTGGAAACTCACATAAATGAGACAATCTCAAGATTTGTGTATTACCTTTCTCAACTTGTGTGTATGAACTCCCCTGCAATTTATAAGCCACTAAGATATTATAACTAAGCCAGATCTAGGTGCAGGCTCGAGGCACTGCTTTGGGCATTGTCCTTTGAAAGACAGCGTTTGCAACAAGAAAGTAAAGCAAGAAGATAAAATGAGAAGGGATTCCCTACCATTAAGGGAAGCCAGTGATACCAGCTATGGGGCTATATCTTGCCCAGGCTGTTCTTTTCCATCTGCTTTCGGAAAAGCCACTCTATCATCTCCCCTACTTGGGAAACAGGGAGATAGTTTAGCCACTTCTGGTAGATTCAGCTGTCAAAATCGCATCCAGTTTCTGAACCAGCTGCTAAAAACACTACCAACAAGCTCAGCTTCCTGCTGCTCTGCTGAGTTGAGATCCAATTTTCAGAAATGCTTTCTTGGGAACTGCATTGCCCATGCTCTCCTTAGCAGATGGCTTCTTCTCTCCTTACTTCTCAAGGTCTAAACCTTACGATTGGAAGGCACCATTTTGGCTTCCTCTACACTAGCTCCCCTCCTCAAATTGATTCATGTCACCTTGGCATCACACACCTTCCTAGGACATCCACTCAAAGGGGAAGCAGGGCAGGGCAGCTGAGCTGTAGTGAACTGGTTATTCCTTGGCAGCAGGGAAGGGTCCAAAAAATTTAGTATTTTCACAGAGAACAGTATTTTCACTGTCCAGAAATTAAAAGAAAGAGAAGAGATCTGGCATGACTTTAACCCACAGGTCATTCCCTGGAACATGAAAATAGCCTGTTGATAATATTAGAACATACTTGATAATATTCAAATTGAAAATATTGCACTCTCCAGATTCGCGCCATGACACACACAGAACAATTCATCTCTTAACTGCCGGCTCTCACGTTTCAAATGCCACGGGAAACCTTACAAAGCGAATACAGTGGCTGGCCCACAGCCCCGAAGGTTCTAACCGGGACCACCACCATCATTCCTGACGTTTAATCTCAGTTTAGTGACTCCTGTTAACTGCACACCCCACTGCGCCATCACAGCTGCAGCCCGCTAGGGCCTTCAGCGGCCCTTCCAAAATGGCGCCTCCTGCCCTCCCCTCGGCTCCCCGGGCGGCGCGCGGCACCGCGGCGTTTACCCGATGGCGTGTCTCTCCAGGAGGCGCTGCACCGGCATGGAAAGCTTTCCCAGGAAGCGCTTGATGATCGGCCGGCTCTTTGCGAATTTGTCCTTTACTTCTATCTCCAGGACGTCGGTGGGCAGGGAGACGAAGCTGAACTGCTGCAAGAGAGGAGACGCGGCACGTGAAGGCGGTGGCTGGGCCGACACGGGCATCTGCTGCCAGCACCGGAGCGGCCTGAGCGGCTCTCTGGCTCTTTCCCTGAACACAAGCGGTCTAAAACTAAAAACTAAAAAGACGTGGCCTCAAAGCGGGCGAGGGAAAGCACCTATTGGAATCAGTAATGCTGCAGCCTCAGGCTTGGGCTGCCCCTCTGGAAATCTCACATCTAACACAGCCGTGATTATTGATCTAAATATACTTGGACAGATAGTGATGATTAAAAAAGAATACTATAATTAATTGCTATATTTGCCTTAGAGAAAATAGTTGCAGGGAAGTACAAACTGGCAGACTGCAGAGATGTTTGCTTGGCAATTCCCTCCAAGCGAAATTAGTGGGAGCTTTTCATCTGTAGGAGAGTCTAGGACTGTATAATCTCCAAAGCTCTGCCTTAGTGAGCAACCAAAAATAATGGCAGCAGCTTGCCCATGTGTTATTTTTCACATGCTTTTGACTCTGATTAACGGTGACGAATTCATCATCTAAACCCTAGAGCACTCCCGTTACATGAAGACCAGGGCCAGGGCATCCTGGCACTTCCCAGCTCCGGGCTGGCAGTCCACCTGCCTCATGAGGCCCCCAGCACCACTTCTCATCTCTGCCTTGGCAGCATTTTGGGCAAAGGCTCCTCTGTACCAGGAATTTCACTAATGATACAGGCTCCTTGGCCATGAAAGTCAGTCAGAGGTACCACTATCCTTTTACTATCGCGGGTGACTGACACAGTCTGCACGTAGAAAACTGAGGCCCTGGTGCCTGGCTGTAACTTGCAACACTGCCAGAAAGCCTGGATCGCCTAAAACAGTCGTCTCGGTTACATCCATGGTTCCTGCAGTCATTTTGTAAAACACAGACACTAGGTAGCGGGGATAGTGGAATTGATGCCAAAAAACCCACCATCCACAAAAGTCCATATTAAAAGTGCAGGTGTTGCTGCGTAAACAATCCAATACAATCAAAGCAACAGGCAAGGATTTTTTTTCAGTAAGCAGAACTGAAAATTTTTACACATTCTCCATAAGCATATGCCACTGAGATACTTACCTTTATTTGCTGCATGCTAAGACCAAAGAGCACCTCCTTCAACCAGCTAGGAATTGTCTGACTGGCCATTTGTGCAAACAAATCTCTAGGATTTGTTTGTAAATAATGCCTCAGTACACGTTTGAAGAATGCACACACGCAAACCTGAGGTAGAAATGGGGAGTGGGACTTGGAGTTTAAGCACAAAGTCATCCATGTGCAGAGCTTCCAGGCGCAGGAGCACTGGAGCAGCTCCCCATGGGCAGACCAAAGTTCTGCTTTGGAGCAGTACTGAAAAGGAAATGTGCTGGCTACCTTGCACTTGCCTGCTCCTAGATCGGCCAAATCCTAAGGAGCCTGGGAGCTGCCGTACAGGGTACTGACTCCTTTTTCCAAACAGATCTGTTATTAGGATGTCATCAGTCAGAAATGGACATTTCTACTGCGGCAGGTCCGCAGTGTGCTAACTGTACGTCTGCTGTTTGCCTATGGCTGAAAGGTCAGTGCTGACCTGGAAGACTTCTGCAGGGGGGGAATCTTGAGATGGATGAAATACTTTCTAGCTTTGCCATTCCCAAAGACCATATTCCCAAAAGAATAATGCTCTGGATTACTGAGGCCTGGAGTTAAGCCTTAAATTGTTTGCTCTACTGAATCGAGATTTTCAGAAATACTGAGACCAAACAAGTGAAAATACCATGACATGAGTAGCATGGGATATGCTGCTACTGAGGTCCTGAAAAGATGTGAATAATTAAAGAAATACAATTAAAGTAATAGCTAAAGCATTACTTTCTTCTCATTTTCTACATCTTCTGCAAGAGACTATCACAGAAGCTGAACCCCTCTAAGGGGAGAACATTAATTCCTCATTTGCATTAAAAGTTGCCTTATAAAAATACTTTGTGTTATTAAGCTTATTTTATCTACTAAGAGATACTGACATTATACACGTGCATATATCAGCACCTGAGAAGAGCTTCTTGATGCATGGAGGAAGATGTGTTGGTATTAACCTAGGGAAACAGCTCTGTTTACTAGGACAGATGGGGCTCTCAGAGCTGAAGACACCCACAAAATTGAACGGTGTTCTGAGTATATCACCTACCAGCCCTGTTGCATCTCGGTATATGCAAGACTGCCCTAGGACCAGACTCCTGCTCCATGATCACAGATCCAAAACACTACTCCTAGCAGCACATTTTGATACTTTAAAACATACTGGAAGCAAAATTATGCCTTTAAGACTTCAAGCATCTGTACAGAAGAGCTCAAAGGATTTGCCATTTGGAAACTACTGCAGTTTTTGAGACCAGAACTGAAGTCAGTGAAATGGCCTTGGAGACAGCTTGTAAAACACTATTAATTTTATGCAACTCATTTTTCCATTATCTAAGCATTTGCTGATACTGCTATTCCCACTCAGTTTAGTTCTTGATGGACAGGATTTTTCAAAGGGATGCCTAAGGTTTAGGCCTTCCAAACTGAGAAGCCCTAAGGAATCCTCATTGCAGAAACACTGGGCACTTGCTTTTTGAAAAATGAACCCTACCAAAACACACAGATTGGAGAAGCTGGAAATCATTTTCAATCATTTTTCACTGAACCATTTTCATTCAGTCATTTCATTTCAAATGATTCAACCAATCATTTCTGAAAACATGTAGGTTTCTGTGATATTTAAAGATAGCTCTACCTTCTTTGGTTGCGGAAGCTAATTGCTAGCAAGCCCTAATTTCTCTCTGTTTCTTCCCTTCTCTTCTATTCTGACAAGTGCCAGCCCCTTTGCCTTGGCCATGAAACACTGGCTGCATTTCCACCGCTCCAGGTCTTTAACATCTCATCCATCTGCAACAGAAAGGGCCCTGAAAGTCAGTTTTCCCTGACACACCGAATGCAGCTGGGCAGCAGTGTAATCCTGCTGTATTCAGTGATGCTTTGCTCTTGCCTGTCACACAGCAACAGCCAGTTTGTACACTGAGGATCAACAGCATAAACTTCCTACCCGCAAGTTTGAAGAGAAGACTCTGCTTATGAATTCGGTGGTACCCTTGGGTTCACACTGAGTGATGTTGTGATGAATAATTCACTCCACGGATGGCTGAGAAGCAGAGGCTATGTGATCAACATGTGAAATAAAAACGCACTCTCTTCTAGATGAGGGAACCTAATGCTGTTTCTTATATGCCCACACTGACAACATCAGCTGAAGGGAAGCATTTTTAGAGCAATCTCCTTCCATTTTGTTCATGTTACTGCCACGTCTTTTACTGCAAGTCTTATATTACTTGGAATCCCACTAGATTTTTATGAGCATCATTCCTTGCAGCCAGGTTCCCGTATGTTTTGCAGCTGCTATTGGCTACCTTCCATCTTCTTTCACTACCTCAGAGAGTAATCTTCAAGCTGTATATTTTCACGACAGCCACGGCTCATTTTCTGTGCCTTTGCTGATTTTTTTTCCTTTTTTTTCCCTTTTTGGGCAGCACAACGGCCGCATCTGCAAACCGGTGAGGTGGAGGCTGTAGCCCAACTGACCGTGGATCCTTCTGGCAGGACCGGCTGCCGGGTTGTGTCTCAGGCACCCATGTGCAGTCACCCCCAGTGGGGCTGGCACCCCCACGTGGGCCCTGCACTCTGCAAGGCACCTCGTGGTCCCACTCACACGGGCGCTTGGCCTCGTTTAATGGCAATCGCCGCCCTTGCTGTCCCCTGTGGCCATCTCAAGAGGCTGCTGCTGAGCTAACAGTGCAGCTGGGCACCTTCCTAAAGGGCCCTTGACATGGCTCTTTTAAGGACAGGTGAGATCTGTAAATGATCTCAAATCTGAGGCCTGGCACCTGCAGAAGCATCAGAGAGCCAGTTCACAAGTAACTCGTCTTCAGGTTGCTTTTGGGACTCTCAGTCTCAAGACCAAGAAGCCAATGGGCATTTTTCCATCAATCAGCTATGAAAAGAATCCTGGAAAACCCTCTTTCCCACTCAAATTGAGAACCAGCTGATATTGACTTGTTTAATGTATTTGAAACCAGCTCTGGTTCAAAGCATATGGAAGCAAAGGGGAGTACAAACATTTACGTGGATACAGACTTTCCAACAGTCCCACAGGAGAGCAGAAAATAGCATCTTGCAGGAGCAAGTTTAGCCAACGTAACACGCAGCTCTGAAATTCTCATGTTATCTATACTGGGAATCTGTACTACCCCATACCACCCTTATTCCAAATACATCTTCTGCCAATCACCAGTATTTGAATAGTCTCATCCAAGAAAAAAAAACAGCACCTGTATTTTCAAACTGGCATTTCTGCTCGGAGCCGCTAGCTAAGGGAGTGTGGGCAAAGGCCCGTGAGGAGGGTCTGCTTTCCCTCACAGCACTGGGGCATGGCCTGTTCTCACCACAAGCTCCAGATAGCTCCAGTGCAGCTGACTAGGAACAGGCCATGGACAGGACATTCATCTCTCAGGAGGGATGTTTCTATCCCAAAGGTTTTACACACCTTTAAGCTACTCAGCTTAAGCTGGCGTGTTCAGAATGTCTCTTGTGGACTGCATCCATCTTAAGCAGCCTCCTTTCAGGTTCTTGCTAATGAAAGGATGAACCTACTCTCGCTTCCCTTGCTGGTGTGGCGGGGAGCTGAGGAACCCCGTAACTGCTGGGAACCTACTGAAGCAGCCAGCTCACAAAACAAATACACAAAATAACCACCTCCCACGGATGCCTGCTTTCCCTCCTGGCAGCTATGGGCCGCAGCACTACCTCACCTTTTCCAACAGCAAAGGAAACTTCTTACAGACTTTTCATTTTGGTTTTCATTTTGCCCCCAAGCAGGACACTGCATTTTACACCCATCAAAATTCTTTTCATCTCCATCAAAGATGTGTCCCATGCACCTACGTAATTCAGCTATTCTGTGACAAATACTTCCATTAAGATTAGAAGGCGTCAAATGAGGTCAAGGCATCTTATTAGAACACAGCCGATACAAAGACTAAAAGGAACTTTTTTTTCTTGGTAATATTTCTCAAATACCTTTCCCTTGCTCTGATTCCTCACCATCGCCTTATTCTACAGGAGTGTGTATCTAGGAAGGCTGAGAACATTTGAAATAAATATTTCCATACATGAAGAGATGAATACAATCTATTGGCTTGGTAGGTCTTGCTGTAATGCCAAATAAGTATTTGTACAGGGTCTAGTATAAAAATTCTACTCTGTGTGCATCTTTAGGAGACTCACTGGATTTTGAAATAGCAGGAATCTTTTGCTTTATTTTCTGCAACAGTTGAGACCTGACAAGACTCCAAGCTATACCAAGGTCTTTGCAAAAGTAAAGTTACCTGAACTCCAGCAGCTAGTGGGAACTCTGCAAGCCCGGCCAAGAAATTAATGGCAACCCAAAGACAGTAGAGCTTACACTGAAACTAACTGTTTTGTAAACTGTAAAAAAACTGTAACTCAAGTTTACAGAGACAGGCTTTTTTCCACAGTCAAAAAATAAAGTGAAAATAACATTTCTGGCTGTTTTTGGTAAAGTTACATCAGAGCATGAGAACTCAACAGGGCTCAGCTCTCCAGCTGCCCAGAGGTCAAGCCAGCCTGGGAATGGCTGCATGGATGTGGTCTTCCTGTAGCTGTGGTCAGATTTTATGTGCTCTCTTTCTACTGCACTCCCAAAATCCTCAAAGAAAGCTTGGGATTTCACCATAAATGAAAACTTGTCTATAAAAAAACAGCTATAGCTTCAAGGCTTCCTCTACAGAAGCCAGTGGATAGATGGATAACAAACAAGAGATTCAATTTATATTCCTGGTTAAGCACACCCCCGTCCATGGCGTTGTTTTGGTCCCAGTGCATCACTCTGCATTCACCCTCAGCTGCTGCTCTTGGCACCTGAGGTGCGGCCTGAGCTGGCAGGACACGGCTGCCCACGGACACGGCGCGTTATCTCCCTCAGCAGAACGGCCAAGAAATCACCACCAAGAGCAACCTGCTTCTCACAGGGTGCCTGACTCTACAAACAGCACCATTTCCAGCTCATCCATGGGTTTGATCAGCTGTCCCTTTGACTACACCTTACTGGCTTGGCATAAGATATTTCCCATTTACAGGTTAGATGAAGATGAATGGGAGCCATGGACTTCCTCATCGCAAGGAACCGCACTGGAACAAGGCGAGCAACTAGCTGCCTAGCCTTGAAATACTCCCAGTTTGGAAAACCCATGGAGTTGGTGGGACAAGAGAGGGAGAAGACCTTTTCACTGTCCTCTAAACATTTTTGAGTCGGGCTGAAATAAATGGTCAGCTGTTGGGGCTACTTCTGAAAGGAAGCTACTGAGAATGTGAGCAAAAGAGGTTAAAGTTCCTTGGGATAGGAGGAAAGGCGGCACATGCCATGAGCGCCTGTAGGGAGGCCTTATGGAAGCTGATGAGCTGATGCAGCCTGATCACTGGAATGTGAAGACTGCGTCTACAGCCGCGAGCCCCGTGGTGCTGCCGGCACAGACTGGGACAGCCCGAGCTCTGCATCCAGACCTGCCCCAAAGGTTTCTTAAGGCACTATCTCCACTAAACCCAGTCCCTGGGACTGAGGAACGTTCAGTGCACACCTGGAGCACATCACCTGGCTTAGTTGCACCAGGAAGGAATCCAACCCATGTGCTTTGGGACTACTTAGATGCAAGGCATGAATAGAACCACATCAACATGGGGGCCAAACGATGAGGCACCCGTTTGGGCTCTCGTCAGTAGAATGTCATTAGGAGTCTCCTCTCATGTGCACAGGTTTTACAGCCTCCCAGGCCTAGGGATGAGTTTACATACACAGATGATTCATTTCCTTAACATGAATAGATCACATGGGGATTTTGTACGTGACTTACATACGGTGAAGAATGAAGGCATGTGCTAATGCTACATTACCCAATCCATTTACAGGATAATGAAACCACTTCTAGTGTTGAAGAGTAATTTTCATAGAAAGTTATGTGATAATAAAGATTAATTACTGTTTTTCTTCTTTACCAGTGTTACTTGCATCTGTGAATACAGATAGTTCAAAGCTATCCTAGTGATCAGCTCTCAATAAAACTAAGGAAGCTGTTGAAACGAGCAGTATACATCCACATACACCAATTATACAGTTAGAGCAAGTTCAGTCATTTAAAACACTCAGTACAACTGGTGGAAGTAGGTAAATTAAACAGAGGTGACACAAAGAATTAGGCTCTTGATCTGGAGTTGAAAAAGTGATATAATTAAACAGAAATTCCATCTATGATAGCTATTACGCCACAGGGACAATATGAGCAGAAGTAAATCTTAAAAGGCTGTAAATTATTTTTGATGGATGAAGACAGATTTAGTCTTTCAGCTGGCTATTTCATTAGTGTTTTTTTCGTTCCAAATGCTCCAGTGGAGCAATTACATTATTAGTGTCCTCGACGCCTGCCATGCCAGGTACCCCACTCCCCATTCAGAGCCTCCCCTGCCGGGCACTGCTGTGCTGTACAACTTCACTGAACCACCCGATGAGCTTGTGGGGAACCCCCGTTTCTCAAGCCTGCTGTGGTGTTGAGCAATGACAACCCCAAACATGGCAACGTCACCGCTACGGGGCACAGGCTCCACTGCTGCTGAAGGCTGGGGCTCCCCTGCAAACAGGGTCCATTCCCTGGGATCCAGCGGGGACCATGGAGCGCCAGAGCTAACACAGTTCCATATTCAGGCAGGGCACAACGTTTCATGCTCTGCAGTGAGAAGGGAGCATGCAGATTTGTGCTGCTCTTCTGAGGTCTGGGCCAGCTTTTTCTACTGAACTCCCTAAAAGTGGAATAGGGTCTTGCATGAGTTGAATTCCTAGATTCTCCTCCAGCACCGCTATCTCTCTCTAATTGAAACAGATGGGAGAAAAAAGTTCCCTCCCATTTGTTTCAAGTGTTCTTTAAACTTCAGAGTTAATGTCTAAGAGGGTCATCCTAAGCTCTCCAACAGCTTAGAATAGGCCTGAAAGATGTCTCTTTGTTAATGGCCAATTTCAGCACTCAGCCATTAGAAATGGAAAAGAACTGGAAAAATCAAGCCCAAGCAACTGCTTCTAGAGCCAGTTATGATTCTTCTTCATCCCTCACATGTTGTCTACAAATTAGTTAGTGCAGCGTAGACTGGAAATGCCTGAGGACTCTCATGAGGAGGCAAATATATGACTAGCAAGACTGATGCAGTCTTCTAGGTGCAAGCTGCAATTATAATGAATTTCTTCTAGAAGAATATACTAAAATGATCTAACTTTTTCCTCACTGTAACCCACTGCTGAAGGAGGTGAAGATGTCTTGGGCCTTCGCATTTAAACCATCACCCGATATTCAAAAAGCTGCAGCTTCAAAATCACAGCTTTTCTGTAGAGCTGAGCTGTGTCTGTTTAACACTTTGCCTTGGCACATGTGCAGAAATGTTTCACAGTGAAGCTACCACTCGTGAGGCTTCACTTGCTCCCAAAGAAGCCTTTGGCAAAGTTCTCGCTGAACTCAGGATCTGGGTTTCGCTGGCCCATGCTGGACTTACATTTACATGCAAGGGCTTTTCTGTTTCTGCAGCTGATTTTTGGCATTTGCCAGGGAAAGGGGAAAGGGGAAAAGGTTATCTCAGTTAAAGAATAATGCAATTAGTTCAATCGGAACAAAGCCAACCTGTTTCTAGTTTAAAGTCACAGTCTTCATGCAAATATATTAAAGCTCCTTGAATGGTTTACGTTTGTACTGAAAAGCTCCAGTATCCTCAAGTCATCCTTTCCACCACTCCTTTCATCAAGTATCCTTTCCACCACTCCAGTTTTGTATGACACCAAGTATCCCTCATCTGAGCACACATCAGAGTCAAAAACTGATGTGTCCCCTAACAGATAATGCTCCCTTCTACCTTAAATGCACAGGTAGCTGCAGCAGCCAAGTTTTATAGCCTTCTCCTGCCCATTTCTCCACTCTCTGTCTCTCTCTTCTCTCACTGGTAAATAAACAAAACATTAAAAAGCAGTTAGCTAGAACAAACTACTACAGTTAAAAGCAGTATCACCAGGATGTGTATGGGAAAGTCCAGATGGCCTCAAGCACTGCACTTGCAAAAATCACAGAGAGAATCTGCTAAACAGCTTGAGGAGTGTAAACTCCTTAAGCTGGTTTGCGTCGTTGCTTGTGATACCTAATTGCTCAAAATCCTTTGAAGAAAGAAAAATAAATACCTTGGCACTGAAAAAACATGACACTGAAGTAAGCTGACACCTATTGAATTAGGCAGCTGAGGGTCTCTGTTATATTCAAATTTTGTAGCCAGATCTGCCTGAACTATCACTTTACTCCCTGCTGACAAAACCTTTTTAAAGGGAGCATGACAAGAAACAACATGGAAACAAACACCACTATTCTCCTAGAAGGGAATCGAGGAGATATGACCAATATTCACCTTTCTCAGTTCTACCAAGCAAATAAAGTACTTGGGAAAACAACATTTCCGTCCCGTATTTTCACTGCATTTTACCTGCAGTTACCATGGTAGGACAAGGGGCCTCTTGCACTGCTGTGCGCTGCCAGGCAGACGTCTACATTAGGCAGAGCCCCACTCCAACCCCAGCACCTTGACCCCGCTGCAGCCAGCGGCCCCGTGCTGGGGCACGTTGGGTCTCTGCCTCCAGCACGGGAGGCAGGGCAGCCACGGCCACGTTCCTTTGCCTTCCGCAGGGCCCTCTTCCACGGCTCGAAACGGGATTAGAAATTTCCGCTCGCTCATGTCCTCTTGTATAAAAGCCCTGTGAAACCACCCGGCTGTGATTCAGGATAGCTTGTGCTGAGCTGCGTTTGCCGGCCTCTGCAATGAAGGCGACACCGGCACTACGTGGGACACGGATGGGGAATCGGCTGCGGCACCGCGGTGCACCCAGAGGGTTATTATAAAGCAGCTGGTTATTATGCAAACAATAACATCTAGTCAGTGTAGGAGGGGGGGCATCGGAGTGTACTGACATAAGCAAATAAATGAATCATTTTCTCTTACTCTGTAGGATTTTGTTTTGGTGAGGAACTCCTGCAAAACCAAGGAAATGCTCTTGCTTCTGAATTTGCCAAAAGGCAATCAAGAGCATGAAATACGACCACAGTGTGCAGATATTCCTACTGAATGAACTGTTTCCTTTCTGTGTTCCAGACTACGTCAAGGACGTCGAGCAGCCATACATCACTCAATTAAAAAAGGACCATCTGGCTTCTAGTGACAAGCAGAGATGTATAGTGACAGAAGATCTTAGGAAAGAATCATCCTTCCGAAATAAATCACTGCCAAAAATATTTTTGGGGAGAGAAAAAAAACTAGTGACTGATCCATTTAACGAAATAGCTGTGATTGCTCAACGATTTTCACTTTCTATAGCCACATCCATCAGTGTAAAGGGTGGGCAGAGAATGACGACCACCACCACTCAGCACGAGCCTGCAGTCTTCATCCTTCCCTTGCCACATGGAGCAACAAAGCAGAAGAAAAACTCTTTGCAACAGAAATCAACTTTCCAGTGCTAAGGAAAAACCCCTTCCGAGCAGCTGATGTGCGTAGGGTGCAGCCACGTGCGTGCAGCCAACGTCTCCACATCACGTGGTGAGAAGGTGGAAACTGGCCACGTGCACACCTACGTGCTTGGCTTGGGCTCGCTGGGCACCAAGAGGCCACCAGGGCCGAGGAGGAGCAGCGGCCCGCGTGCAGCCTGGGGCTCCTTTCCTTTCCCCTGCCTGCAGTCAGGCCACCTCATCGCCTCTCCTTTCCTCACTGCAAAATTCCACTGGAAAACAAGTGTCAGCCCGCAAACTCGGCCAACCTACCTGGCCAGAGAAGACACCCCTGACATTTTATCGGGGTCACATTCCTACTCTCCTGCAGCAAAGCAAAAGGATCTCACCGGGAGAGCTAGTGGCTCTGGCTGGGAGCTTTCCTTGCTGAGAGCAACACCGAGTGCCTCTCAAGAGGCTGTGGTCAGCCCCGCTGAGCAGAGCTGATGCCCCCCCTCGGAAGGAGGAGAGCCTGTGTCCCCTCAGCAGCTACCACCTGGCTGCCACAGCGTGCTGGGGCCACAGCCACGTGCTGGGTCCTGCTGGGAGGGCCACCAGCTCCTGCCATCTGCACCCTGTGCCCAGCACACGTGCCCTGGGAGTGACACGCACTGGCTCCCATGTTGCACAATCCAACGTGCTCCCTGACTTCTAGACCATGCTCTGCAGGGAAGGAGCATTCAAAGATGTTTTTCCTGTCTTTCTCCACTCGCACTTCCACATCTATGCAGTTTGAACTAATTATCCCTACTGTATTTTGCAATTTGCATTGAACTTGAACAATTTGATATAGTCTGTTTATTTATTTTGACTCCTTCCTGAAGTGGAGACATTGGTCTGACAGGGAGCAACAGTGACTCGCAGCCTTTGTGTCAGGTTCCTTTAATTCTGAAGAGACTTCTCATCCTTTGTTGTCTGTTGCCATTCTGGGTGTAATTAAAAAACAGCAGGCAACAATTAAATTCTCAGATCTCATTAATACCTACAAAGCTCCTTCTACAAGGAGCACCAAACTACAAAGCATATCTTCAAGGTGATAGGCAAATGTGCCAATGTTGCCTTTAATTTACATTACCACTGGCATTTTTTCAATCAATCACACACAGATTCTTTTTATTTGCATGCTGCATTTACTCTGCTTAACATAGTGTCTCCTCTCCTTGTATAAGCTCTGTGATAATCTAGCAGCATTTCTAACGATGCACGTTTACTCTTCAATTCTAGATTATGCCTACCTTCAATGAACACCTTGATAAATTACAATTCATCTTTGTGGTAAATTACATGTTTTACACCAAAGCAGCACATCATGAATTGCACGTCGAATGAAATTAGGCCAAGGGCTATGTAGACAAGAAAGGATTTCACCAGTAACTCAGGACACATTGCTGGAGTCACTTCCCTTTTTTAAGGAGAATCTCACACACAAACTCACACACAAACTGCTTACCTCTCCTTGCCAGATAGGGTTAACAGTGTTACACATGATCTTGGATCTCTTCTCCTGTCCATGATGAGGAAGTGCTGGGAAGATGCTATGTTTGCCAGGCTGGATGGAGATCTTCAGGTAAGGATCTGGATTGAAAAACATTCCTTTCTTCAGACCAAAAGCTTGGAAATCTAAAAGAAGGCAAATATTCTGATTAGTTTTCACAGTCTTGTCAATCATCCGGAAGGTCAGGAGAACTAGACACAAAATTGGTGAGCAATTCCAATAAAACGCCAGGAATAAAAAAAAAAAATAATAAAAAAAAAAAAGAAAACCTCATTGTGAGGTAGTCTAAAGCCAAGGCATAACAATATAGTAATAGAGAATTTACAAAGCATTATACAATTAAATAGCAATTTTTACAACCTGATTGTGCAGGGAAATATGGCTTCTACGTCAACATTTATACAACTAAACAGAAGTCATCTGCTGATTTTTCTAAGGAGCCAAGCACTTGTTCAGCCTGAGTCCAATGACAACACTGCTCTAAAAAATGAGATCAATTCACCCAATCACCTAGACATGGTAGTAGGTACCCAACATATTTGTCTCATAGATTTTAATATTCTGTTTCTCTGAAATTCAGCTGTTAGACCCTCTTTTTTTCCCTTTTTCCCTCATCAGTTAGCCTCATCTGGACTAACTTTGGAAAACTCCTCCATGTATTCCCAGGTTCTGAGCAGGCCTTTTCAGCTGCAGAACTTCCAGGGAACATAGTATGAATCACCCAGACAAAAACTGCAGGTGTTTATGTCAAGATTTTCCCCAAAGGTCCTGAAGAAAGACACACAGTCCGTCAGGATTCGTCTCTGCAAAGACAATGAAATGCAAAACAATCTCCAGGAATCTCATCAATTCTGGGGCAGCAAGAGCTACAAACTGAAGCCTCTGGCTCTCTCTTTCTCCCAATCCATTTCTAAGCCTTCCCTAGGGAATTTTGTAGTTCATTTCCTTTCCATCGTTTTTTGCATGGAGATTTCACTCTCCTGTTCTTTATTTCACACAGGGTTAAAAGCACTAAACTGCATTCACACTACTTGCTTTCTCTTTGTCTTAAAGACACACAAAATGACAGGCAAGCCATTTTTTTTCAGAACTGCTTAGATGTTTTCCTAAATATACAAATATACAAGTTAAATAAGCAATTTTACTTTTTAGGGAGGCTTTTAAAACATTTTATGCCACAGGACTTCCATTCTCTTTTAACTGATAGAAAACAATGGTCCTAGCAGGTTACAGGAGACCATATGAAAGCCTCTAGGAAGATATCCTGGATGAATCTGAAATTCATAGAATTTCCACATCAAATTTTTTTTTTTTTTTTTTTTTTTTTAAATAGACTGCTGATCTGCACAAAGATACATCAAGTTGTATTTTGCATCTTTAACTTTTGGTAAGATGCATAAAATGTGCAAGCTAAAAAGCAGTTGGTTTTGTTCTGGGTATTCTAGCTGACCTCTTTTTAATCATATATTCCATCCTTCAATTCCAATGGCACAGACTTCAAAAGCTGTGGGAGAGATGGGCCTGGAACCAACTTACTGTACTTACTTACAGTACTTACGTGACAGTAACAATTAATAAAAATAGTGAATCTCATTATTTATGGCTCATCTGAAAGTGTTTCGCTGACAATACAGCCATAGTGCTAGCAAGAGCCTTACACAAAGGAAAGGATCTGGCCCAAACTGATAACAGAGCTTTGCTTTCCGAGCGGACAGTCTCTGTGTGACCAACACACATCCTCTCACCTGCGAGCCCCTGGGCACTCCGCTGCGGCCAAGTGCTGGCAGAGGAGCGGCACTGCGCTCCTGCAGGAGGGCACGCCGGAAAGCAGGAGCCAGGAGAACCCAGAGCCACCCGGCTCCGCCAGCGAGACGGGCAGGGCTGCTGGCAGCAGATGAGAGCAGAGAAGCACCCCTGGGATCTCAGCTGCTGCTTCTCCGACGCCTCCTCGATGGATTCTTAGACTGAATATTCACTGCTCTCTATGTTTCTACTTTGTTTTTCCTTCAAAGAGGAACTGCATTACCTTTGTGTGATGCTACGCACAGAAACAGGCTATCGACAGAAATGAAGATTACTAGCACTTCATCATATACATATCATCTCTTCTGTGTATTTTAAAGAATATACCTATACATACGTATTCCTCATAAGCCGGTAATTAGGAAGACCTACCAACCTTTTTCTACTTGTCAGAATTAATCACAGTCATGATGGGGAATGTAATCCTAATTTAGCACTCCAATTTTTGTATTTAAATGAGACAGATGATTTAGCCAAGCACACAACAGGAAATTTCTGTGTCATTTCCCTGCTAAAATTGCATAAGACACTAAATTATGTGAAAATGTTATTGTGGGACCCAAGAATGTTATAAACTTCTAGTAAAAGGCACAGGAAAAATAAAAAGCTC
>JAVCKT010022169.1:32850-52484 GCA_032273925.1 Rhynchotus rufescens
ATTTTCAGGTGTTCCTGGTACTCCGTTAGCCCTGCTGGGTCCCCTTGTAGCATCCCAATAAAAAGGATAATAAAGTCATCTATTCCGCTTCCCCCTATGACAATATTTCTCATCTTCATTGCCTTCACCGAAAGGCTCTGAAAATACTCAGTATTTGTAAGTGACAGTTCAGGATTCACTGAGTCTAAATCTTTGGTCAAGCCAACGAAGACCTAGATTTATCTTACCATACCCTGCAGCATCTCTTTCATGGAAGCATACAAGGAAAAGCCACCAGCGTAATTCATCCGTGCTTTTCAAAGGTACATTTTCATCGAGGCTACTTAAAAAGTTATTAATCTAGCAGATGCCAATTCCCCAGCTACTCATAAATTACCCTTCTGTGTGAAAGGGCTCAGACGCCTCCGTATGTTTGATAACGCCGGGCGATCTCTCATGGAAATGAGCGCGGGGAGGGATCTGCTTGGAGAGGCTTCCAGGGCTGCGGATGTTGGGCAGCTGCAGGCGACGCAGCGGGAATGTCCCGGCCCGCTGCGCTCTCCGTGGTGCCCCTCAGGGGCCGGCACCACGTGAACTACCAACTTCTTCCAGCTTGAGGGCTTCTGGGTGAGACGTGCAGCGCTCTGCGTGCTTGGTAAGACGCAGGAAACCTTTGCTCACCTGCGTGCAGGTGGCTGCTGTCCTTAGGCTGGGCCATAGACCTCCCTGTGTGTGCTGCACAGGACCGTTCTGCAGACTCTTCCACAGAGCATCACAAACTGCAGCATTGCTGAGCCACTAGTAACAGAGACCATCGGTGTGATGTGCAGAAACCCGTGCGTTTTTAATGGCAGGACACGGCACTGGGTGGGGGTATTAAGCCACTCTGATAGGTGCAGCTCAAACACATGTGTGTTTGCGTGGTTCAGTTCGTCCACGCCGTGTGTAGAGCACGATCAGAGCACGGGTGACCCTAGCTCATGGGTGACCACACACTGGGCTAAGCTACACAAGGCCTAGTGCTGATTGCAAAGCAGGGGACACCAAAGCCCTGCTTGCTCAAGATTCCACAGGAGGCCTCTTTGCTGCATGCTCAAGAAGTCACAGAGGTGACTGCAGCTACCCGAAGTGTAGTGATATTTGAACAGGAAGAGACAGCAGCATCGAGTTGGCCTGGCAGTGCCACCATGACTCATCCAGCAGCTGTACGAGTATGTTCTGATGCTAGAACTCATCGTAACAGAAGTGAGCACAGACTTGGCAGTGTTGCATCCGGCTGAGCTTCCAAGAGAGCAAATATTATGGGATTTTTAGAAATCAGCCCACTAAAACCAACCCACTGATGTGTAGGGTTTGGAGTATTAAAATTCTGTATGGCAAAACAGTGAAGGGGATTTGAGAAGGATACTGCACAGTGCTCAATAGATAACTGACTTCATCAGCTACTCAATGAGGTTTGCAACCAGCAACAGGCCGGAGGTTACACCAGGTATCTCCAGTGGTCTTTTCTCAAAAATCTATTAATAAGACTCCAGTTCTTGTCAAAAGAAAAATCATCCATTAAGTAAGAGTTGGTTAAGTAAGAGTTAAGTAAGGCCAGGGTAGCTGAACAATGAGGTGCTTAAAGACTTACAGATAAACACAAAACATTTGTGTTATAATGAGGCTCCTAGACAAAATATTAAAGACATGGAATAAAAAAGGAAAAAAGTTTTGTTTTTTTTTTTAAACTGACTAGAAGACCCTGACTAGAAGACAGGGTTCAAAATAACTAGAAGACAATGTATTATTATTATTATTATTATTATCATCTTCACTGAGGAGAAAAACACAGAAGTTTGAACTGCCACTGGGAAGGGTTAAAACAAGAAAGGGGGAATTCTTACAGCTGTGCGTGGTTGCTCCCTGGGGCAAAGCACCAACTCTTGCCATCCTCGGGTACAGAGGACGAGCCTTTCTGGAGGATGTGCCTGAGCCAAACACAAGCTGCCGAGCTCCTCGGCACGGATCAAGCGGCCTCGCTTACCCAGGCTATTGGGTGCGCTGAGCTGAAAACCTTCCTAGGCCTTTCAATCTGCTAGCTTAGAGCACCACAGGACTTGGTATGCACAGGTAGATTGGAGAGAGCAGAGAGAGAGCTCCTCCTAACACATGCTCTGAAAGAGCATGAAAGACTCAAGCCGTTGGCAACCCAGGTTTATGAAGAACACAGCCAGGCTGATTAGCTTCATTTGGGGAGGGCAGAAGAAGGGGCAGGTTTACAGCAGCAATTAAAAACAAGAGTGGCTGGAGGCTGAGCCGTAACCAAAGCCATAAACTTGGACACCCATCTCCAGTTATAAAGCTGGTCACCAGAATTTCAAAAGCGGTTTGAAGATATTGTATGTTACAGATGTGGATTTTGCTCAAGCACTTTGCAACATCAAAAACACAATCAGGGGACCTAACAGCATCTTCAATTGTGATTTAGGCACTGACTTTAAAATCTGAAAGGTGATGCTACCTGACTATCTCATCAAAAAGCTACATAAAAAGAGGAAAATAAAACTTTCAAGATGGTGTGATAAGGATGAACTTCTGCTCTTCTGCGCCACAGAACACTTGTAAATAAAGAGGGTGCAAATACACAAAATGTGTGAAATATTAAAGCTTGAGAAAAGTTATTTAAGACAATATACAGCTTCTTGCAAGGAGCAGTGGAGTAAAACTGTGAAAGGACAAATTCAGGAAGCATGTCATGCAGAACTCGGGATAACACTGTGTATCTATACCCGTCAAAAGAATGAGTTCAAGGACTTTGAGCAAGTGCATTTTACTGGTGCTAACCGATGACCTTTCAGTAAGTGAGGCGGCTGGCACATCTTGGGAGCCTTAGCACATTCCTTCTTTCTGCATTTCATGCAAGAGAGCTCTGACACTTTCAGTCACCTTGTCCAACGCCTGACATTTAATGGCAACAGTGGCAGTCATGTGGGAAGGGAAAGGAAAAGTAGCTGCATAGTTTTCTTTAAAGCCCATATTAAACCTGACTAAATTAGGCTTATAATATTTCTCCTACCATTTTAAATAATGAAAGCTCTAATAATACAGTCATCATATAAAAGATTAAGAAGCCTAATCATGGGGAAATTATCTTCTTTGCAATCAGTACTCTTAATGAGCCTATTAATCTGAACTAACCTTTCACAGGACCAACTTCCAGTCCCCTAAGAAGCAAATACTCAGAAAACAAATCTCCTCAAAAGTAATAAGAACTCTCATCTTTATGTTCTCGAGAAGTTAGTCATTTCCTTTTGCCCTGAAGCATTGACTTATGTTTTTTTTTTGTTTGGTTAACATTTTTATCCAATCTAGCAACCTTTCCTCAGGCAAAACTTCCAATGAAACCAGGATGATGTCATCCAAGCAAATTCTGAAAAACAGACAACCCCAAACCCTACAGAGGGAACAAACAGTTCTGCCACAGACATTGACAGGGAAACTCTTCCCAAACCAGGGTCTCACTGGAGTGCATAGGCAAGCAGAGCAAACAAGAGCATGGCCTGACCTTGTCTGCAGTTTGGGGGATCTGGCCTACCTCTAGACTTCTTTGTCCCACTCTATCAACTTTATCTCTTTTAGTATTAATATAATAAAAATTCCCACTCTCCTTGCATTCTTTAGTTGAAATACTGTTTGGGGCAGCATGGCTCTGTTGGTGCAATACCCATTGTCCCCAGGTGAAGACTAAGGGCCTTAAGTTAGTTTAAACAACCAACCAACCAACCAAACAAACAAACAAGGAAACAAACAACCAAATAACAAAACCATCCCATAATTTCAGGACAAGAGTTTTAATTAATGTCAGTGAAAGTGCAAGTATACTAGTATGTAAGGGCAGAAAGTGAGGAGGAGAGGTCTAGTTGTGACAGTAGTTTGGTTTTTGCTACTATAGTGTATACTATAGTGTCCTAAGGAGAAAGAATTCCTAGTTCTTTCCAAAGCCTCTAGAAGATCCAGCTTGGTCTGAGTTTTATTAGGTGGCATAACAGACACAGGAATAGCCATAACTTTGACAGAGACAACAATTATTTTTGTTGATTAAGAAGGCAATAAAAACATCTTTGTGATGTGCTAACCTGTTTAACTGAAATGCTTCAAGTTTAGGCTCTCAGAAAGAAAGAGTGGAATTGGGTTCTTTTGATACCAAAGATTTTTGAGAAAATAAATGTGTGCTCAAATATCTGGCCATGATCATGCTGTTAATATGGATGTGATACAAATGTAAATGAATTGCAGTTTAACCACTAGAATAAGATATCCCCAATGTATTATGTGTCATGGCCTCTATGTACTTTGAATTAAGCTGTAAATTAGATGGCTTGGTTTTATAAAAGGTCACACTGAGGTAATACTCTTTAGAAGTCTCACAAATTATAACTCCGAACATGTCTTGGACTACTAGGCTAAAGAATCAGAAAGAATGGGAAAGTGATGCAAATTCTGTCCCATATTTTTGACATATTTAAGTACTGGGGGAATTTAGGATTATTTTTTATATTAATTCTAATTCTTTATTTCTGTAGAGCTAAATCTGTGGGGGTTTTTTAACAGGCCAGTGTGAAAGGTTGGATGCCCAGTATCCCACATAGCAAAAATAACTGTTGTGTTAAAAGGGCACCATCCAACCTCAGTCCAACCTGCCACAGAGCACGCACAACCTCCACAGAATCACAGTGGGGCACCTATTCTGAAAAAGCACGAACACACAGGCTTCACAAACAAGATGCTCAAAAGTTCTGGCTGACCTCAACATAAGTTAGAAGAAGGCTTAAAATAATCATATTGCCAAGGCAATCTTGTCTGAATGTAGGTCTTTTTACAGGCTATGAATGTAAATAAATTCCAAACTGAGCTAACTGAAGTATATCAGAAACATTCTTTTTCCCTATACTGCATTCTCAGGGAATTTCCATGTCTAATTTGGCACCTTAGTCCTTGTCTTCCAGGTGGTAAAAACATGGAAAACACACAGGTAGTACAAAACTCCAAAACGAGAATCTTGCTCCTAATAATCCTCTTTTGACAAACTGATTTTTGTAAAGTGGTGATTTCCAAATTGTTGGCACGAAGGCCAGATCACATAGTCCACAGTTGCTTCATGGAGCCATTTAAAGCCTTTAAAACCAGTAATGAGTCAGAGTAATGAGGGTGAATACTGGCCTTCTGAAAAGTTGGAGGATTAAGTGTGGTCTGTGGGCTTGAAAAGCCTGCCAGTCATAGCTGAAAAATAAAAACAAACTTGTGTTTAGGGATCGTGTATCTGCCTCAAGTCTAAAACTGTGAAAAGTCTTCTCCAAGAAACAGAGGAGTGCCACAAATCAGCCACCTTCTGCTCCCTAAGCAAAGGGCATGTCTTTGATCTTGCTTTTCCTGACCTAAATACACAGCATCACATTTAACCGTGAAGAGCTCTGCCTAAAGTAAATCTCGCCCCAAAACTCTACTTAGGTAAGGTGCTTCAGCACGTAACATTTCATCCTGAAGGAAGAGGATGGGGCAATAATTATAAGACACATATTAGTTCTGTATTTCAATGCCACCATCAGAGCAACAGTCCAAAAAGCATGCATGTATATGTACATACAGAGATGTGCATATAGTATAGTATATAGGTAAATAGAAGGGTTTTAATAGTCTCCTGCCTCCTGATTTCTGGACTTCAAACCTTCACATCAACACTGACTTACCTGACAGTGAAAAACTGATCAGTCTCCGACTTCCTTGTCCCTGGATGGAATCTTCATTGGTGATACTTTTAAAAATCTGCTGGAAGAAAAATAATGGTCAGAGAGGAGTCTCTGATAGCCCTTGAACAGACACACTGCTTAGTAACTCTTTTTAACAGCCTAGTCAAAAATGAATCTATCAAAGGACCATTAACCAATATCACATTTTTATCCAGGAAATGATTTAGACCGCTAGTAGCCTAAGCGAGCCCTTCTTGCAAAGTTTTCTTCAGGAAAACATAATGATTGAAAAATACTTCTGTATTTTTAAATATAGCAATTCCTTGACCAAACAGGAGCTACTTATTAAGTGCGAGATGAAGGTAGCACATAAGGGTGGGGATGTGCCTCTCACCTCTAATAATAACTGCTGTATTTGTAAACTGGAGTAGAAAAGCTGGTTCCAGGGAACATGGTACATGCAGGCGAGAGCTGCCTCTCCAAGAACTTACTAACACCCTGTGCAAACCGCAAGGGTGAGCGATGATAGTAGCAAATTCTGAGGGGGAATGTGAAGAGCGTAGCGAGAGGCCACCCTTGTCCTTGCTGAAGAGAAGGGCGTCGGGCCCCTCTGTGGGCTTTAATGGGGAGCCCCATCCTAAGGAGCTCCTTGAGGGGCCGCAGGCGCTGGGTGCAAACCTGCACCCAGGCCCCTTGCAGCTCCCCTTGCCCCAGCGAGGCCCCTTGGCCCCAAGGGCCCCTCTAGGCCCCACAGGGCCCCCCAAGGCCCCACAGGCCGCAGGAGGTGCCCGTGTGAGGCCCCAGGAGGCACCACCAGCTGCCGCTTCCTACTTCCCACTTCCCGCTTCCCTCAGCGCCGCTGCTCCAGGGCAGTCCCAGCTCCCTACTCGTGTGGCTGTTGGGATTTTGAGGCAAAAAGGCAGCGGAGCTCCACTTTCTGCCGGGGAAATGTAACTAACAGCCCACTCGGCCGTGACTCATTGCTCAGCATGTTAAATATTGTGCATTAAGGCTTAGCTTGAGAGAACGGCTCTTCATTGCCGCAGAGAATTCCAAACCTGGAACCGGTTAGAAGGATTTAAAAACAGCAGGGTGGATTTGGGTGCCTTTTAAAAATGCCCTCTGCTGGACTTCACTTTTCATCACGATCGGTTTGTTTCTCACGCATTGTTTAAATGAGAAAAGGGCTACTCAAGAGGGTGGCATCAAGAACAAACAGCCCCTTAGATCACGACTAATTAATTGCAATTACAGTTTGGGGCTTCTCAATTAACCAGGTTTCGATCTATTTAATAAAGTCATCACTGATTTCTGAAAGGAGTTTAGATCAGAATATTACATGTGTCTTAAGACTTGTAGGGTGTTCAACAAATATCATGATACGAACCCAGTTACCTTTATCAGCCCAAGCCACAATCTCACCAAGATGGTATAAATTTCCTTGTAAAAAACATACTTTTCACACTACTACACAGACTGGCACTCTCCTTTTGTACTTACTACTCCTGAGCTCTTCATTATCTTGTCCAGGACAATGATTGAGCCAACTGTGCTCATTTGCACGTTTGGCAAAACATGCTTTTTTTTTTTTTTTTTTTTTTTTCAGTCTTTAATATGTTTTTCCAGGGTTCCTCTTCTAACACAAATCAATACTGGTAGTTTAACAGCTGATGTTCTGAACAGACTGGGGTGCACCTGATGGGTTCTGCAAACATCAACATGTGGGATGAGGCTGGTGTGCATATCTGTGCCGAGGGGCTAGGAGGAGCTCCTGGTTTTCCATATAGGCACAGCATCCATGAATTAGGTCAGAGTCAGTTCTTAAATGACTTGGGAGTTTATAAATATTCCCTCTGCCTTACAATGGGAAACAGCTCTGACGTGATTTGATGCTTCTGAAGTTTTGACCTCGTTTTCCTAATCCTAATTTTCCTTATTCCAAGAACTAAAGTCAGCAACTTGCCTAGATTTAACAGACATCTTGCAGACCTTCGAGTGCCTTAAACTGCCTTTCTGCTACCTGCTCTTCGCTGCCAGCTCTCCTTGAAGCCCTGGCTTTTCCTTTTGCGCTGTGGCTTTTCTCCTGCTTCCTTATGGAGCAGAGCTCCATAAACCCTGGAGAAACCTCCTCCCTTTTCTCCAGTGACTCCACCTCACCGCCTTTTCTCTATAGACAAGAACACAGCTGTGAACAAGAAGTAACAACAGCAGCAGATACTGCCAATCCCTACTCTACATTTGTTTTTAAAATGCCAGGGATTCCTACCCACAGAAATCAGGTTACTACAAAGCTCTCCATAACATTGACTCTGAGTGAGGATAAAATAGGGCTGATTATCACTCTACAGTTATCAAGCTTTCTGGCACTTTCTAATTAAAAAAGAACCCACAAGGAAAACAGTATCAGATCTTTTCCAAGAGAACCCACAAGGAAAACAGTATCAGATCTTTTCCAACTGTGCTGTATTTCAATATACCACGGCATACGAGATATGCACAAGACATAGAGCATTCCCCATCATCAGCCTCATACATTAGAAGGATTCTTTCAAAGGTCAAGCAAGGCCAGACATTATCATGAAGCCAAGCCAAGCCTCTCCAGCATCTCCTGATGTGCGGAATTCAGCAGGCCGAATCCTCCCACGGATGCTGGTGGCACAGCTCCGCGGAGCTGCCACGGCGGCCACCTCGGGCACCCTCAGCCCTGCCTGAAGCGGCACTGTGCAGGCACACGGAAAGGAGCGTCTTCAGCTTATCCCAGAACAGCTTCCTGAGATGACACAATGTTGTTCATTTTGGTAATGCTTAGCATTTAACTTCAACAATTTTAAACACACTTAAACACTTTTTTGAAATATTTCCAGTTTTTCTACAGTCCGGACAGCTAACGGGACTTCCCCAGTCTTGACTTGGGGAAACGAAACAACAGCATGTCTGGTTTGGGGAAACCAGACAACCCCATCTTGGTTTGGAGAAGTGGAGTGGGAAGCAGAAGACCTTCTTGTCCTCTCCTTCCCACCCCATTTCCCCAAACCAAGATGCTAGTTGTAAACACCTCCCAAATGCCGCTTACCTCGTCTGAAAGCCCCCCTATACAGGCCTACCATCCCAGGCCGATATACATGTGTTTTTCTCCAGTATTTAGCTACGAAGTAACTTGTCCCCCAGTTCTGATCCTTGATTACTACAGGCAGTAATGGTGACAACGGGTCCACCTTCGCACCGGACACGCAGATCCCAGGAATGCCTCCAATGTTGCACAGCCAGAGGGGTTCCAGAACAGTAACATGTCCTTTCTCAAAGGAAGAAATTACCAAGCCTGGATACCATGAGTTGGGAGAGTAATTTTACTTTAATATTGATGCTTCAAGAAGTCAAAAGGAAGGCTGGGGAGGGAGGACAGGTACAGCAATCGCCCGGCTTGATTTAGTTCACTACATGAAGAAAGCTGAGTACACAAAGCTTTTCTCCTCAGTTTTCTGACAAGACAAGGGCATTTTGTTTGCACCTCCGTCTAGTGCAGGTAAAGCTTTCAGGATGAAAGCAAACACCCTAAGAACATAAAAACAATGAAAAAAAAAGTCTCCCAGTGTAAGGCCAAGCTTACAGGTTCAAAAGAAAAAACAATTTGCTTCTGCTCAGATTCACCACTTTCTAATTCAATATCCCTGTTCTATGCAGTAGTGAGGAAAGGGCTAAAAGCACTGTGTCTGGTACAGGATAAAGCTGAGTCCGTGCTCCCTGTTTATCACTAAAACTGCTCTCACTGGGATTTACAGAGTTTTGTGGCTTGAGATGGAAAAGTGCACAAGTCAGAGTCTTCCTTCTTGTCATTCACAGTAAAAAAAATCCAGACAATGCTGTGACAGCAATGCAATTACATCTGCAGTTTTGTTACTGCAGTTCGGATTTGGTCATTGGGAGGTACAAATATCTGTCTTCTCAACTGTCAGTTAAAACCTAGCTAGGCAACAGAAAAATAACATTCATTTCATCACTTGGTATTTTAGACTGATGTCTCTGGATGAAAATGATGAAATGTAATTTGCCCTCCACAACTTCGGTGCTCTTTTGTGCACCTTTGAAAAGAGAGCTCAGCCTAAATTAGCTTACTATTTTTTTTAAGTGTCGGGGATTTCAGCTGCAAATTCAAGCCTACATGAATTTCTCAGATGACTACACATTTCCTGAACTACGTTCAAACCTTTTCTCATTCTCCTTGCTTAATGAGAACCGCAACCTCCACTATAGGAACACGTGCACTCAAACAGGTAAAGGAAATATGGAAGTATCAGTACCTATTCTTATAAGCACAGAATGCCTAAGGTTGGAAGGGACCTCAGAGGTCATCTAATCCAATCTCAAATATTCTCCAGTACACACACCCTAAGCAACCTTTTTTCTAGTCCAGTATAGGGTTTCCCAACTTTGGAAGCAGGCACCACTACCAGTGTTCAGAGTATCTCGTGGCTAGCTGTAAAATCTGCTGAGATACCTGAGGGCAGATCGAAGCCCCTCAGGACTCGCTGAATTACGGAAAAGGTCCATGCCTGGTATTTGTTTTTCCTTCCTTCAGTAGAGAGAAAAAAAAAGAAGAGAATGAGATGATCATAAAATCATGAATTATAGAATGATGAAAAGTCAAAAATAATACATCCCTTTTCCTTGTGAGTAGTTCCTGCAAATGCTGGGATGATGCTCTGTCACCCTGAACGAGCAGCAACTTAGGCTGCAAATGGAGCCCCTGGGACTCCCTTTCTGCCTCGGTTTGTGCTATGGAAATAAAAACCTTGAGGAACCACCGAGTTCCATCTGATCTCCATCAGCTCTTATGACACAAAACGCCATGTGCATCCATGGAAATTTGTCCAGTCAGTGGCCAAGAAACTCCAAATACCTCCTCAAACACCCTTCCCTTCACCAGTCTGTACAGATACACAGAGGAGTAACAAGGATGTGGTTCCTGCTCCCGACACTGGAGCGACATCCCGGCCCCAGCGCAGGTTCTGCCTCCCCGACCATGCGGCTGTGGCCAGAAAGACGCTTTGGGACACAAGGACATGGCGGCGCCGGTGGGGACAGGCTGGACCCACAGCTTGGGGACAGGCTGGACCCACAGCTCCTGGTGCTGCCTGAGGTGCCCTGCTCTTAGGGCAGAGTTGGCTGTGCCAGGGATCTGCGAGGGGAAAGCGCCGCCACGCGCAGCCTGCCCCACATGTGTCTCAGTGTTCCCATGAGGGGGCTTAGGCACTGAACAGCCCGGTCCAGCTACCTGAGCAGTCCTGCTGATAGGGAACAGCATTAATAGGCCTGTATTGCCTGCTCCTACCGCAGCTGGGCACGCAGGGCTGGCAAACGCTCCTCACCTGCACGCAGAAGGCAAGGCAGGGCTCTGCCTCCGTGTTGTCCTTACGGAGCGGTCCTTCCTCGCTGAAAGGGCCTCTTTGGGCCACTGTGACCATGTAGACAAAGGGATTAAAACGGAGCAAATTCTCTTCTCTGCAAGCGCAAGAAATCTCAGGTTTAAGAAATTTTGCTCTTCACTGATAGTCAGATTTTGCTCCAGATGACTTCAGTAGCTTCTGCTGTAAAACCTGGTAGCTTTCAATAGCCATAACTGATGCAGATTATCTCACATAACCCAGTCCTTGCAGTTAGAATATGCTACACAGCAGTGACATGGGGCACTAGCTGTTTGCACACGATGACTCTGCCTACAGCAAACATTCTGGAAGTGAGCTACATCTTAAGCCTACACATTTCCAATGATAATTAAAATCTAGAATATTTTACACTGACAGCACAGATTGTAACTGTGATAATATTTCACATAAATACCCAGATACTGTAGATTGGCACAGCACAAGCCTAGACCACACTACCTATTAACAAGATGATTTTTTTATTAAGTCTTTTAACTAAAAACAGTTCTAAGAACATACCAAAGTGTAAGGGACTTGCACTTCCAAGCAGTACTATACAATTTGTATGCAAGTTGGAAGTCCTCAGTGAAAAAAGGCTAAGAATACAAAAGTAAAGGAGCAAAATATATTTTTATTTGTTTATGTCAGGTTTAAGGTTGAAAATCAGGAGATGAGATAAAAATGATCTTTGCAGAAAGGGCAGCCTGTGACCTGTTTGGGTTCCAATTGCCAGTGAAAACCGGCCTGTGCTCAGTGCCACGTGGTGCATCAGCACGGGAAAAGCGCAATAGTGCCAGATGGGCGAGGGCTAAAGCTAAAGCCGGCAGGAAAGGCTCCCCGGGAACTGCCCACGTCGCGCTTGGCTCGGGCTCCCGTTCTCAATTCCCTGCTTATTGAAGGGATTAATTTGTCTGCAGATTTGAAATAAAACAAGCGGTTAATGGCCTGGCCGCCAGAGCCGGGCGCAAAGGAGGAGGCCGGCGCGTCGGCCCCTACCCGCATCGCCCTCTGTGGCCCTTTCCACTGGGGGGGTGCAGGGCTCGTCCCGGCCTCCCCAGCTCTCCAGGCTCAGCGCAGTGACACCAGGCCAGGGCACCCAGTTCTGCTCTGTGCTGCCTTCCTCGTGCCCCTTTACAGCAGCTTCCAGCCCCTGCTTTCCCAGAGCCATGCACAGGACACGAGCGCCAGGAAGCGTTCTGCAATATTTATTTTTCTCCCCTAACCTGGTTTGGTGCCATTTCTTGTTGGCCTCTTCATTTCACTGAAGTCTTCACATTAAGGCAAACCTTTGAGCAAGTAGAAGACAGTGGACAGTAGCAGCAGTGCTGGCATTAAACAAAGGAGCAGTTTTAGGGAAAAAAATGCCGATTCAACAAATATGGGCTTAGAAAGTGCTTCCTTCCTCTCCATCACTCATTTTCCTCTGCATCCTGGACCATAGAGCGCGCTGGGATGCATGGAAGAGATTCATGGAAAGAGTAACCAGGAGCTGAGCTCGCTGGCTCAGTCACTGACAGAATTACGTCTGTAATCCCAGGCCCCACTTGGAAAATCTAGCTCCAATTAGTGGCAGTGCTTCAGCTACAACCCTCACCCTGCAAACAGAATGAATCTCCCTCTGGAATGCGACATACTCCACTTATCCCGTTAGCTTGTTAAGCCAGGGTACTGGCTCTGCTCTTTTTCTATGGGGTGATTCCAAACAGCAGCTGTTTTCCCTCTGAGCCGAGTCTAAGTCCCCGCTGGCTGCTCCATAGCCAGCCTGGATCCCAAGCACTGCGGCCACATGCCATTTTCCTTGCGTGTGGCAGCCAGTTGGGCTCTAGCCTTGCAATCGAAGATGCTATAAATCCTTTCAGGTGATTCAAGAAAACGAGCTCGGACTAAATCACAGACCAAAGTTGCCGTTTCCTGGTGCTCAGCGCAGCGCTCAGCTCCCCCCGGGCGGGTGACAAGGGCCGCTCGGCGGGAGCAGGCGCCCGCCGGGCCGGGTCTCCGTGCGGACATGCGGGCGCCTCCCGCAACCCGGTGCCCAGGCGGGCAGGACGCTGCCTCAGCACAAGCGGCAGCCCCAGGAGGGGGGCATTAGCAGCAACTGCTTTCAATTAAAACCAAACGAAGGCAACAAATCAGTGCCTCCCGCTGAGTCTAATTTTCTTTTTTTGCTTCCCAGGTTTTATTAGATTCATTTTCACTGTTTCAACAGGTCTGCCTAAGAGATGACAGCTACCCTTTAGCAGCAGAGGAAAGGCTTTGATTAGAGACATCCATCTCCCTTCCCTTCCTAAAGATACATGTAAGGAAATTCTTGGTCTCGGGTACTTGATTACAACCACGCGTGCATGCTAATAGGGCACGGGTTGATCTTCCTGAGTTGACTGATGATTTACATCTAATTCCCAGTAATTTTTCCTGGATGTGCAGCACGCTTCCGGGAGACCTGCTTTCTGCAGTGCATCTCACCAGATACTCACACTGGCTCCACTATTCGATGTTCAAGGGCCTTGCAGCACTAGCAAGTCTCTCAGCAAGTTTAAGCAGTCCAAAAGATGGTAGTTGTTTATAGCCCCGGTGTGCAAACCGAATTCTTGCTGATACAAAAGGCTCGTGCTTTCCACTTCCCCTGCTCCCGTTAGGAGGGAAAAAGGGTGTTTTGCAGTTACTACACAGCTCTCTGCTCCCCAGAGACACCATTATCCTGGAAAAAAAGGCGCTAAGGAAATCTAAGTTAGATCAGATCTGCACCAAACTGCCTTAATGCTGGACAAGATCAGTGCTGGAAATTTGACAGCTCCGTATGCAGAGCACTAATGTGCTTAACCACTCTGACAGCAAAAACTGCTTGCAAATATTTTCCTCCCAAGAAGAGCGGGCCCAAGCGCCTTCCCGCACTGAAACTACTGGGAGCTCCAGCTTGACAGGCAGGACAGGCCCAGGGGGTTCTGTTCACATCCTGCAATTCCACGTAAAATTTGCCTCTGCAGATGATAAATTCAACCTTTCCAAGAAAACATTTTTCTTCTATTAAGAATTTAAAAAATGCCACTAGTATCTTTTCTTCTTTTTTCCCCCTTCCTCTGAACTGTGAAGTAATGAGAGAGATCAGAATGTAGGGCATAAATTGTGGAAATACTCGGTCCTGTGATATACCCATGCCATCTTCAGAAACTGCCTCAGAGAGCAGCACGTTGGGCTTCCACGCAGTCTTTATGAGAGTTTCAGAGACTACTTGGTCTTCTGATGTGGTGGATAGGGACAAGGATGCTCGTGAGTAATGCCCACGACTGGAAAGATGACCGTATTCTCGGGAGGGCTGTTTCTGAGGGCCGGCTCGGCGCATCCATCTCGCTGACACAGAGCCTGGCCCGGGGAATCCAGCCAGTGACCCCTCGCACCATAAAAGCAGCAGCAGGTCAGTGAGCGGGGCCCATTCCTCTAAATGAGTGCCCCAAATATTCATTCACTATGAATGCCTTTATTTTTTTTTTCCCCAGGGGTGAGTTACAGACCCTTTACTTTCAACCTTGGGTCCTACTACAGGCAGAAATGAGGTGGCTGCAGAGACTTATCGCCTGGCTTAATAAATAGAGAAATATGCCTGCTGCTCCAAATGCCCCTCAATCTTGCTAAATTGCTAATAAAACATCTACGCTCTACAGAACATTTTTTCCAGCTATGATGGCATAGAGGAAGTAAAAGAAGGAAAAAATCTCTTTCGTTTAGGATATCTATTGTTTCCTAGTTCATGCAGTCTCCTTCAAACTCAGTGTTTCTCCCATGTATCTTTTGGCATGTCTTATGCATCATACCCATGAGGAAACACAGAGCTATCTTATTCTTATCCTGTTGTAATCACACTGTCATAGAATAACCTGTGTTGGAAGGGATCTCTGGATGTCATCTGGTCTAACTCCTCAGTCAAAGCAGGACCAATTTTGGGGATACTCAGGGCTCTATGTGGCCACATTTTGAGTATTTCCAAGGATCCCCCAACCTCTCTGAGCAACACATTCTAGTATTTGGCTACCTTTATGTGAAAACACAACCTGCCAACCCAACAAAATCCTAATATCCGACCACAGTTTCCTTGTTGTAACTTGTGTCTGTAGCCTCTTTCATTTCACCATGAATTATGAGAAGAGTCTTGACTGCTTCTTTACATCCTCCCACTAACACCATAAGTAACATCTCAGCTAAGACTTCTCTGAAGACTGAACAAGCCCGACTCTCTCAACCACTCCTCATACATAGCAGCACAGACCAGTTGGAGGAAAAAACAGACACCAAACTCATCCTGACAACGACTATGACCAGATACTATTGCAGCCTTGAGATATGCTACAGACGTTGGGGAAAAACACTGAGAAATCCAATCTCTGATAACAGCTGAGTTCATTACAGTAATTTAGGTATCATGGAAAGCCTCAGGAAGGATTTCACCTGACGAATATTGGATGCAAAATAATTCTGCATGTTAAGTCATTAGATATGACAGGAAGGGGAAAGGAATGTCAGCTAAATGCAGGAGTGCTGTCACTACAGAGAAATCATTAGCTACAGCACGGCACACATAATGGTTTAATTCTTGTATATACTAATAAAAAAATCATGTCCTATGAGCAACAGAGGTGTCTTCTGTTGCAATGTAAACCTGTGCAAAACTGGTTTCAAACTTTCCAGCTAACCCTATGAAACTCTTCTGGTGGGACGGGGCACGGCAGCTCAGAGGGTGACACTCTGCACAAACCAAACCACCCACATCACCCTCTTCCTGGTGCCAAGGAATAACACGCATGAAGACGACAAGTGGCTCCCTTCCCCACACCCACTACAGGGCCCCTCTTCCCCAGATGCCTCCCTTTGCCAACCACACTCCCTTGAAGGCAGGTATCTTGTGTGGAAAAGACCTCTCCACTGGCACCAGGAACAGTCCTGCCCTCTGCTGTACAGAGGGAAGGGAGAAGGGGAAAGGTGGGGAGTGCAGAGCTGCCGGCACTGCAGGGGCTGGGCGCTGTGGTGCCCATGAGCGGTCTGGGACGAGGCCAGGTTCACTCTGCTGTTCCCTTCCCTGAAGACAAAACTCTCAGGGCCAGTGTCCAATACTTTGGGTTACATGGAACAGGTCTGATCCTCTTGGACCACCCCCTTTAGCCACCTGGAAAGGGGCTAACAAGAAATACGACTTTTCCCCTCCCTTTTTGGACAAGGTCGGGCACTAAAAATCAGCCAATGAGGCATGAGGAAGGACTGCCGAATGCAGAGGTCAGCTGGGACCTTCTGGAACCGGCCAGGGCTTTCCCCTCACTTCCCGGCACTAACGTTTGATCCGCTGCTATGGCAGCACCGCGACGCAGCCCCCGGCACGGGGGCCGCCCTACCTGTTCCTCCTTGTACCTTCTCCTCCTTCCTCGCCCTCCACAACACACCTGAAGGGCAAAGGTGGAAACCCCGGCCCCCGTGGAGACCCTCACAGGGCCCCTGCGCAGGAGGGCAGCGTCAGGAGCAGCCTCAGGCCTAGCCACGCTCGGCACTGCAGCCCAAGGGGAGTCTCGGTGTGACCACGGCCGCTGGCAGCTTTCACACTTGCCACGCGGTAGGGTGGCCTAGATCCTGCTGGGAAGAATGGGGGAAACACGTGGGCTGCTACTAAACCAAGGCGTCCTGATGCCTTCAGGCACCTCCACCCTCTCTGGTGGTAGCTCCCCTGTGCCCCAATGGCTCAGGCAGCCCCACAGCCACCGACATTGGCAGCCTGCAAATGTTTTACCTGAGGAATCACCGCCACAGTTACCCTTCTGTCCTGCCAGACAACAGCTCAGCTTATCAATGTGCTGATACCTTAACTAATATAGCCTATTAAAAACGTTGGGAACCCACCTCAGGTTTAGCACTTGCCCGGGATTGGGTAGTCTACATGAGTAACACTGGTGTCCCTTTGCCAAGACGATCAACATGCCATCTAATTCATGTGGTTTATTCTTACATTCCCCACAAAATCCTACTGTATTGCCAGAAGGGTAGAAAAGACCTCAATGGAAATAGAAATCAGATCCACTGGGCTGAAAGGGAGCTGCACCAAAATAACTTAGGAACTTTTAATCAGATTTTACAGTCAAAAAATTTAAGCCTGCTTTAGACTGGGTATTTGAAGCAGGCAGGACAGCGTGATTTCAGCATTCACAGGAATGTCCCTGCCTGGAACTCAGCTAGCTAGCTGGGAAAAACAGACAGATGGTCAATACAAGTGGAAAAATGTTTCTCAAGAGATTCCAGAATTAAAAATGAACAAAGGATTCAGAACTCTATTAAAAATAAATCCTACGCACGTATGCTGAGGTATAACATACTGACCTACATCCATTTCCCCAATTGAGCTTCTTTTGCTCTTAATCTCTCATGCAAGTAGTAATTACAGCCGAGATGATTTATAAAAGTATGAAGTGATATTATATAATGGTATTTGATCATCAAAAATTTGTTAAGGGATCATGATTATCTTGCCAAGCTCTTGGAAATCAGGAAATACAAACCTAAAAGACAACCGTGAAGCTTTCACTCTGCTTCTTTATGAATATAAATTGTAATCCCTCTTCTTCTTTTAAGCTGTTTCTGATCATCACCTTTTCCCAGGTAATATCACACTTTTTTTTTTTTTTTTTTGTATCATCTGAGTTTTGTGAGAACTATAAGCAAACCACTGTTTTACTAAAAGCAAAACAAGATATTCAAGTTTCAAACAAAACATGAACCCAGGACTGAATCACTGGCATAAAAAAATAGGAAATATATATTTCAAAACTAATAGTAGAAAACGTAGGATAGGTCAAGGAAAGAACTAGGTGGAAAGGATGTTATAACTACGACAGGGCTTGTGTGCATGTGCACACAGACATACACACACAAACACCCACACGACACTGAGAGGACAGATACCTGCAGGCACTGATGTGGCTGTTTAACAACCTTTTAGCTTTCTGTCAACATCTGCTCCTTTTCCATATTCTCACAGCATTTTCATCCAAAGAACTTAGCAATTACACCCCAACACTTCAGTATTCCACATCCATGGGTTATATATGTGTGCATGCATGCTCAGTTCACCTTGCAGTCCTCTCTGCAGACACCTGCTGCCCCTCTCCTTTCCCATCCTGTTTTCATTTGTCTCCCATTTCTCTTCCCATCCCATGTTTCTTCCCATCCTGTTTCCTGTCTCCCATTTAGTCGCCCCGCAACTCATTCCATGGCCTTGCAGGACCAAGGTCAATGGTATCTGTCAGCTCCAGTAGAGCTAAAATTTCACCATACAGCTACATCTACCCACAGAGGTTCAGTGCAGGATGCAGACCTAGCTTAAGCCAGTCCAATGATGTCTGTCTTTCCCTCTAAATGCCTGTCTGTCCATGCTTGAAAACACCCATGTTAGGAGGTGTCAGCTGCTGAAAGGCAGGACTAAGAGGCCAGGCCGGGAGCTCCAACCACAGTCCAAGTTCAGGCTTTGACCTGTATTCCTGCTACAAGCAGGAATCTGGACACAAGACAGGAACTTGTACCTACCTGGGCACTTTCCCTCCAGTACACCAGCTCCCCAACTGGCCCCAGGAATGACGTCCTCTTCAGCTCAGAAGCACCTGATTCCATTACAGCTTCCACCTGCTTCAGCTGCAGGGGTCTAGAGACCTCACAATACTTCTGGCTAAGAATTTCTCAGTCTTCTCAACTGTAGATTGATTCTGTTTCTTTGTTGTTTTTTTCTTTAACAGCAAAATCACCAGTGATATATTCAGTTGATCTCTTATCTCTGTGCCCTAGCCATTTCCCTCACATCTATAAAGCTGCAAGCTACAGTTATGATGGCATGATAGAGCAGAGGGCAGCTAAGGCTGCACAACAAGAGGCCCAAGAGACAGAGATTCAAATCTCCTTTCTGCAAAATGTTTAAAATTTCCCCTGTCTTCTAGGTGATTTGCATTGTACTCTAAATAACAAAGTGTCATGCTTGCAGCAAAATAATATTAATTGCAAACAGTTGGGCAAAGATGCACAATGTAAATGACAAGCAAATTATATCTAGCTTGAATTTCTGAGAAGTTCATCTAGACTTCAAGATAAAGCCCTACAAAATCAGCAAGAATATCTCTATTATCTCCAACAAATGTAGCTTTCATATTGACATGATCTATAACCAATAGACTTAAAAACCTTAGCAACATCTTTTAAACATCTTCCCTGCAGCTTAAGCCTCCTCTTCCCTTCCTTTTTCCCTAGGCAGAATATTGGAAACCCAGCAACAGATTCTGTTATACCAATCACCATTATCCAGAGATAAGATGAGCCTCTGGCATCCTAACATTGTTTGAGAAACCACTGATCTCTCATAAACATCACAGATTTTTTAAAAATAAACCCATAACTCCATAATTCTGATGTATTTCCCCAGTGTTAATGATGCTTTATTTTCATATTGTCACAGAGGTTTTATATGACAATAGTTCCTTTCACTGCC
>JAVCKT010022171.1:0-18663 GCA_032273925.1 Rhynchotus rufescens
GGAAGGGACCCCTGGAGATCATCTAGTCCAACCCCCTGCTCCAGCAGGGACACTCCATGGCACAGGGCGGCATCCAGGAGGGTATGGAATGAGAACCAAAGATGTTGCTTTGAGTGGCCCATGGCTTGCTACGCCTCATCCTCCTGTGAGAAGGGAGCAACTATAGAATAAATCATAACTACTTCATGCTTAACTTAGTGAATCTGAAATCAGTTTGAACTATATCTTTAAATATAAAGTTGAACACACAGCCTACATCTTTCATTTCATCCATTCAAACTCTAGTTATTTGACAGTATTCAGGTAACCTTTAGCTACAGTTTATGCATCATCTCTTATTTCCTTTCTTCTTTTCTAACTGTACTAAAAGGTACAGCTGAGAGGGTCTACAGCCTACTGGAGGGCAAACATGTAAATTCCTTACAGTTCAAGACTTTGATGTAAGGCCAAGCTACTCTACTTTCCCAAAAAATAAAAACTCCCGAGGGGTGAAGAAGTGCACTGAAAAGGAACAAAAGGTTGTAAAGACATGAGGTGGCATCTCTCCTTGGAGAGACGATTGGAATTAGCATGGGAAGAACAAATTACAACACAAGTTGTTAAAAATGATTCATTCCCTTTGTCTGTTTCTCACAACAATATGACATTTTTAATACTTTAATTTTGCAGCAATTCTGATTGCTTTCAATGGGCCTTTGCACAAAACACTGACTTGGTCTGTGCTCCAAAGCAGTTTTCATGCATTGGATGCAAAGGGCAGGAAAGAGTTTCACATTTCTTGTAGGCAGGCAGATATCCTGCCTGATCAAAGGATGCTCTCACTAACATATTCAAAACCATTAATGTATTTGCCTCAATCAAGTGCTCTTCCAGACAGAGCCTTTGCCTGGGCTGTGGTTTGCGCCTAAGCATTGTAAGGAGCCTCAGGGTTCACAAGCAAGTAGCATGCATGCACATGCAGTATTTCTACTGTCCTTAAACTCAACAAAGTATAATATTCACAATTTGAAGGTGACAAACTTTGCTTTTAGATTCCAGTTCCTTTTCAGGCTACACAAGTCCAGCTACAGCATAAAGACAGATGTTACAGATGTTCTCTTACATAAAATTCAGGGATTGCCAAGACAGATTTCTCTATTTCTGCCAGCTAGTATCAGTCCCAATCATGCAACACAATAGTCTGTCTATACACAAAGGCACTCAAAATGAAAATACACCCAAGTGCTAAAACTCTTGTAAAATAACAGAGATGTAGTTTTGTTCTTTCAGAAAAAAGAAAGAAGCTATTTTAAAACTAAATCCTTCGTTTCCTCTTTTCTTGATTAAAACAATAAAGGAAAATAACTAATTTTGATTTAGCCGATGAGTTAATTACTCTCTGTAATTAAGATATTTTATTAAAAATGAAAACAGATGAAATATTTTGTTAGCTACAAACACATCTGCATGCCTTGTTATGAGATTAGTATTCAAAAGTAATCTAAACCTTTAGGTGTGTTGCATTTTTAGTTGTATAATGGCCAGTAAGTTTTATAGCTTTTAACATTTTCAATTAAATTGTTATCAAAGTTTCCTTTCAAAACATCCTAAACCCATCTTGGGCATACCTGCAGTTTTAATTATGTTTGTCACTGTCTGAAAAGATAATTTCGGTGCTCTCTATTATATTTTTGTGATAAGCATTTGATCAAGAAACTATTAAGGTTTCCAAGGGCATGGCCAAACATGAAGATTTTGTGACATCGCTTACGCCTCACTTCAAAATTTTGCTCATCCAAAGCTAACTGAAATCAAGTTGGCCAAAAATAGTACTGGACAAGTGATCAGTACTATTTTCATGGAGATGGGCCTGGCCTTTCTCATAAAGCCATTCTCATTCTTTCAAGCAGCAAGGTGAAAGAGGCTGAATTACAGTCTTGCAGCCTGCCCACATGTACAGTGTTTTTATGTTTCTACCTTCCTCAGAACTAAAGCCAATATGCAGCAGTGGATGCAGGGGATCATCATACTGGAAAATAAGTAAATACTGCATGATTCACTAACTTGATCTCTAAAGTACTTTTAAAATGGCAATTAATACAGTATTGAAAATAGACTCAAGAATAACTTAGAGGTTTTTACAAAACTCTTGGATTATTTTCTGAATACAGCCGTCCAAAATGGATACAAACAGAAGAAGACATTTGAATTGGTTAGACAAAACTCATCAACATAATAAAAGCAACCAATTTAGTTGGATGTGGGTCTCAGTATCCACAGCTGCAGAGGAAACACCTCCCTGGCGCGGGGCAGTTACACAACTGAGCACTGCAGAGGCCCAGGTCGCCTCCCGAACAAGCTCTGGGCAAGCCCAGCTGTTACAGGCTGTAGAACTGTTATGTTATAGATGTTTTACTTTTTTTAGGCTAACAAGGGGAACATAGCTCTGTTTAAATCTTATCCAGCTTAAAAAGAATTGCTTTGCTGCTCAGGTAAGTTAGGTGCTAGTTAATGAATCTCCCGATGCATTAACTAGAAAAACTTTTACTTTTTTTCCTTTTTTTTTCTCTTTTTTTTTCTTTTTTCCCCCTTCCAGCTTTAATATTCGCTTCTCTCCAGTTTCACAGCTGCATTTGAGACTGAGTCTATCTTCTGACATGGGTAACAGCTTCCCAGGGCCCATCCCTTCAGCCCGCACTGAGGAGATGAATGTGTGGTTTGGCTCTTCACGGCCCTGCTTTACAAGTTTCCTTCAGACAAAGGAAGTAATCCCAAATTCCATTTCCATTAATTCCCTTCTCGATTCAATATCCCTTTTGTCTTCAAGCTGCATTCCCTTGTGTCTAGTTCTGGTCTCAGTTTTTACCCTGTATACTCTTCTCCCATAAATCTGCTGCCTATTCACTGGGCAGAGCCGTGTCTGCAGCCCTGGGCACAGGCCACAGCTTCATTTCTTAACGCTGCTAGTCTCAGCCAGGTCTCCTTCACACTAACTGCGGACATTAACCTTCTACCATTTTCTTCATATTTTACCTTTTAAGAACTTTTGCAGTGGCCTTGCTACCTTCTACCACGGACAAATAAATATACCGATAATTAATGCCTCCCCTTCAGGAGCCACTAACAGAACACATTTTTTTTTTTCTTGCGAGTGTCTATCGACCAGCTCCATCCAAAACCGGGTTTGCAAGTTCTCTGTTATTATGATGAAAATGATTGATTAAGGAGTTCTGTCTCTAAAATTCAACCCAAATATCGAAAAACACATATTCTAAAGAGCAGAACTAAAGTAGAAGGCAATCAGGCAAAAATCCTCTTTTCCGGCACCTTTCTCAATTCATTTCACAGCATGAGGATTCATTTGCGGAAGCAATGGATTTAGACAGCTTTGTATAAAAATGTTTGTTTCGCAGCTATCAGCATTTTGAGTCAATTGACACAGCAGCCAGCAATGACTGGTAATCCATAGTCTGCAGTCAGTAAACACTGACAGTTCTAAAGCCAAGTCAGTAAATAAAAAGCAAGCCTTTACTTAAGGGCTTAATTGATAATGTGCTGAGAAAGTCACAGGGATCCTAACAATTTTTTAAGCCCCAGTGTTGTCTGCTGGGACATTACCTTCTATTGAGACTTTTGTATGTATTTAAAGGTATCAAAAACGTACGTACACAATAAATTTAAATAAGCTGTAATATGTTATGACAAGCAATTCACTTCTATTACAACCTGCTTCTAGTATCTTTATATAGGACTACCATGGGACTATATACCTATCGAGTTTTACCACCCAAGAAGTACTATTTGGAGTGAAATGTCTGTATTATATTACCAATATAAAATAGAAAATACACTTTAAAATAGGAAAAACATGCCTACATATTTATTCTGAATGACATCATTGCAAGCCAATCCCAGAGCATTACTTTTATAAAGGACTTTGAGGCTATTTATAAAGACAGTTATTATGAGTTAATTTTCAATTTCTTAACTTGTTCTTAACAGTTCAGACAAACCAACTATAAATATTCTCATAAACAATATCACAAAGCAGATGTACTGCATGATTGTAAGATTTTGCTAGCACCCCATGTAATGACCTGATTGCTAATTGACTCTATAACTCCCTATGAGAATATATGTTCCCAGATCCTCTAAAGTAAGAAACTGAAATCTATAATTCCAAAAGTCCAAATTTACAAAACATTGCTAATTCATGATAAAAAAAAAAAAATCAAAATTTAAGATATGTATGTATATGCATTCCCTAGAAAGCTAGTCTATGAATCCTTGCATCTAGGTGAGACTTTATCATGCAAACTGTATACCCTGTGTATTTTGCAATTACAGAAAGAATTCTGAGTGAAATGTCTATGGTTTATTTCACGATCAACTCCTCCTCCTGCAAGATCTGTAAAGAACAGAGAGCAACACAAGTCCCTCTAATACATTCTTTCATGATTGCCCAGTTTGTCAGACCCACCTTAGGTAGAAACAAACATTTCAAATTTACCATCAACCTTCATCAAACCTTCTCCAAACCTTCTGGGTAAAAAAAAGAGCTCCAGGAAACACCGTTGGTAATAATAAATTCCATCTACTCTATAGTACGTCAATATATAAACTCTGAAGTCATAAAAATAAGGGCTGCAACCACAGACTTGGATGTAATAACTAAGGGTGACTTTTGCCAGGGGTATTGCAAGACTCTATAATGCTGTTCACTAGTCATCAATGTTCTCAAAAAAGCTATAATCTGACATGAATTGCTCATTTATCACAAACATGTTCCTACTGTACTTAAGCTAGGATGCTAAATGTAGTCTTACCCATGATTCAAAGTGTCATTGATAACAGCCTGGATAAAACAAGTAAAGCATCTCCCATAATGACTTCTACTGCATTTTCAAAAGTTGTGTCACCAAATAACATCTTCATGAATGGCATTGTGTTTACTCAAAGTACATTTTGTTTCTAACTTCTGCTAATAGTCTGTTCTGTACTCTAATAAACTGAATCCCTTTTGAAAATCCTGGTTTGCATCTGTGGGGTTTGAGACATCACTTGAAAACTAAAGAATGAATAACTGAGGGTAGAACAATACAGCTTAAACGGGTAAAGAGTGTAATCCAATTACCTAAATAAATGTAGGAGTCAGATTCCAAAGGCAACATTAAAATGGAAAGTTTGGCTGGTGTACAAGCCTGAGGTATTTGTTCAGAGCTTACCTTCTTTGAAAGGAGTTGAAAGCTACTGTGGAGAACTACAGTCTCCTGGGGTATGTATATAAACAGTCATTAAACGACAGTTCAATTTACTGATAAGGATAATACACCACCCATGTATATGTGCTTATACATAAAATAAGTCAATAGATGAGCAATATACAACAGGAATAAAGTCAACTTTCGAGTATAAGATTCCATTATAAGAATTCACTTGCCAATATTTTAGTCCAAAACAATTGTGGTCATGAAAGATATAGCTGCAAAAGATTCTATTTAAAATAACAATAGCAAAATAAGGAAAAAACAAGGGATTTTGTGTAAAACTAATTTTACTTTTACAAGTGTCCACAAAGCAGGAAGGGCCTAGATGAGCCTGAAGACTATAGTTCATTATCAAATTGAATAAAAAAAACCCCTCTACTACAGTGTATTTCTGAATACATAATCATCCACTTTTAGTGTACAGAAATTCTATTATTGTATACGTTAGGTGATTTTCACCATTCAGTATTAATCTGCTGTTGTTCTCTGAAGCAATATTTTTTTTTAGTTTGCTTTTTCATAGGTTTCTCCCTCTGCCCAATGGCACTAAAATTACAGCATAGGCTATTCCAGCTGTGTACTTGAACCACTTAATGAAGTCATACATGCAACAAAATAAATATTCTTAAGCTCATATTCCTGGAAGTACTTAAGAATCTAAGAGCTTTGTAATAGTTAGGAAGTGTCTGGCACTAGAGAGAACACATGCATATTAGCTGATATAAATAGTTCAAAGACTTTTTTTGTCTGCCTTCTAATAATATGGCACTATATGAATGGGCAGTGATCACATGCTGCTTTTAGGTTTGAGTGTTTTCTGAGCAATGCCTCAGAGTTTTAATACTTTTAAAATTCGTCTCTCTCAGCACCACTTACACAAAGTGGAATGCCAGCAGCACACGTAATTCCCCGTCCGCTGGAGCACGAGCACACCTAGCATGGGAGATGCAAAGCTGCAAAGACTGAATGCAATGGCAGGTAAAAGGAAATAGAAACTGAGAACCAACAAGCTTTAGGAGTCTTTGATTTTAGCTTCAGTGTATCTGACATTTGAGCATTTCCAATTTGTACCACTGGCAACAGTTCCCTTGGAACATAAATGGCAAAGTAAGACAGAGTGGAACCTCACTAGGCTCTGCACTCACTCAGGTAGGGGAAGACTAGTGTTACTGAGGAGATATTTCCTTCCTGTTATTCAGTTTCTCTATACAAATCTTCTCCATTCAAATAATACCCAATTTTCCCAAGTCGAGTTTCACTTTGCACACATACGTGCTGTATTTTAAAAGCTGGACGATAGAAATTACAACTAGCAGTTTTACCACTGCTAAGTCCACCCTGCTATTAAATCTCTCACAAATAACTCTTCCTGTTTCCCAGCTTATACTGCTTTGGTTTAAGAGTGCTTACTTTTTTGATCACACATACCGGACAGCTGCTGTTATATTTTATTTTGTGCTAGAAGGAATATCTTACCCACAGGCCTGGACCAATTAGGTGACAAAAGACTACTGTGTAAGTGCTATAAAGCCTACTGTTCCGTACAATAAAACATTGCTGAAAAAATAACTCCTTGCTTGAAGTTCTGTACTCCTATACATACAAATCCACTCACCCAGGGATTAATGAGAATACTAAACAATACCAATGTGCAAAATATACTTTATAAGTATTTAAGACAAAAGGTAATTCTTTATATTGACTTCAACACGTTAAATACATTCCCATCACTTTAGGCTATAAAAGCCTACCCACTTAACCAAAATTATTAGCAGTAATGATATCTATTGTTTCCACATTCTTTTTATTAGAGTCTATAAAAAATATGAAAAGAATAATTAGTTAAGTTCATTGCTATCAAAAGGCAACTTTTTAATGCTGAAAGGAACTTACTGCAACATTTCCCATTACCATTTGCTTTGTACCAGGTTTTAGGTACCTTTACCAGTTACGGTGTTGCCCTGCTGTGACTGTTGCAGGGAGCATGACCACCCTCTCCGTAGCTCAAATTATCAGTATGTGAGCAAGGCTACCTATTTGGACCCACCTGCTCAGGATTTAGTGCTGCTAACATCTTCTTTTGATAAGGGACAGCAATAAACCTCAGGAGGTCATTTCTTCAGCCCCACCATCCTTCCACCAGTTCTTTTTTCTTAACAATTGTCTAACTTGATGATTCACTGTTGTAACTTTTGTAGTAACTGGCAACTTTCTGTTGCCAATTATTTAAATATCAAAATAATACATTTGCCTGAAGCAATGAAAAGCAATAAAATGAGTTATAGTTAATGAGTTATAGTTATTATTTACAGTATAAAAGGCTTGATCTAGAATTTAAGCAGCAAAAGAATAAATTAGCTAAAAGGTGCAGAATTCTAGGTGCATAGCACTATTTTCTTTTAGAGTATATTTTGCATTCAGGTCCAAAAATAAATAGCCAGTGTGAAAGAGATCCAATATGTGGATCCTTCCATCTGGCACAGCAACTCTAGGAAGAGTCACAGAACAAATATTTAAGCGTCAGATGCTGCTGAGAGAGACAGACTACTTGTATGGCAGGCAGGCAGAAGAGACAAATGGAGTTAAGGAAAGGCACTATTTGTTTACAAGAGGAATGCCCTTGCTGCAGGTGAAAGTAAAGAAAAGGCATGTATTAAAAAGAAGAAAGGAAAGACTTGCCTGGGGAAGAAAAAAAAAAAAGGAGGAATGATGTTTCTGTGTATAGGAGTATAGGAGAGACAGGTAGGCTAAAGCCCATGCATAGAAAGGCTTGGGCTAATGCTCCAACAGGTAAAGGGTAGCACAGACAGGTCCTTATTCAGATTTCCTCACAAAGCTGGTCAACACAGTAGGAGCAGATCAAGACAGAGATGCAGCAGCTGCTAGGATCTTGCATCTACATCTACATTTGCAGGATTTTACTTCTGTCTAGCTCAACTGTGAATCCCAAATCAAATATTCAGCAGTGCAAAGGGAAACTATGCCACAAGCCTTTGATTTATAGGGGGAAGGCATTTCTGCTGGACAGTGGGGAGCATCACATCATCCATTCGTGTCACATGTTTTAGGTGGCAGGGGCAGTGACCTGCATTTCCCTCACAATCATCATATGCACATTCAAGTCTTTTCTGTTTCTGTTCCTGTGCTGGTTTGTTTCCATTCCAGGGCCTTCAGTTCTGTGCCACCACAGAGCCTGGAGGCATCTTCTCCCAGTTCTGACCTTGTACCATTATTTTGTCAAGGACCAACATGGAAGGAATGGCAGCCACGGTAGTTACTCCAGGGAAACATCCCAGATGAACTGGGGTCTTCAGAGCTCCTTAGAGGCACTTCAGTCTGGAAGGAACAGCAAAGCAACAGACTCTACAGCCACCACTGCTTTGCCTCTAGTCCATCAGACACTCAGGATGGGACTGTATCATCCTGGGGCTATGGGATGATATACACAGCATGTGCAGATCTTCTGCAAATATAGGTCCTCTGTCAAGAGCTGGAATCATGACTTCATCACACTTGCAATAAATTTCAGCTGCCTATAGCTTTGTTCAAAGGACGTGCTATCTTCTCATAAACTGCATGACCTGAGTAATCAACACCTAATTACTCAGGGGAGAGCCAGACCACTGTGGGCAAAGTCATAATCAAGCTGTTGGAGGGGACTTCTTAAAACACTATTTCTTTGAACAGAGAATATGGGACATCTGTCCTGTGGGCTCTGTAGGGGCTGTTGCGAGGATTCGCAGTCCCTCAGTGTCCCACCCTGCTTGGGGCAGCTGCTGTTACATGAAATGCAAGGGCTGCCACTGCTGTTCTGCAAGTGCTGCTGCATCCTGAGGCCTCTGCAGAGGCTTCACAAAGAAATACACGATACTGAGGTTTTCCTCAACTCTGACCTTGTCCACAAGGATGGTGTCTTCTCCAGCAGGCTTATTCATTCTAGCATCTGAAACACTGCTCATCTTAAACTGAAAGAGGATGATGACACAATGCTAAAGTATGTTCGTAGTTTAACATCCTTATTAAATGCTTTGTCAAGACAGAATTGTTAGTTGATTGATTGCAAGAGAGACTGGATATCAACATTCCCAACGTACGCCTGCATGCTGTGCTCCAAACAAGCATTGGTCACCACCATGTGCATGAGCTTTTCCATCTGGTTTGGAACAGCCATGACCACTTTCTTCAGCAAGCATGAGCAGAACTAGAGATATCAGTAAAAGATGAAGGACTCGAAAACGGGTTGCAAAGAGTTAATGACATGAAGTACTCAACAGCATGAAAGTCTATGTCTTTACATACTACGACAAGCACTTCACAAGTATGAGCTCTTGGTGCTACAAAAGTCTTTTGCTGATAGATGCACAGTGAACATACTGGAGACTTCACTGCATCTGTAGTTAGTGTGACCTTGGCACTTGCATTTATAGCTGTACAGGTGTGCTCTTGTGGCACTCCTTTGGTTTTATATAAAATTTTGTGCTGCTGCATCAAAATAACCCTGTGATGTGATGCAAAGATTGATAAATGAAGCAACCAGGGGACTTGCTTCAAAAGCACAATCCATTCCTGAACTGAACGGCTTGCAGTTCAAAAGGGTACAAGTCAGAGTGTTACTAAGCAGGAAAGTCACTAAATGACAGCAGGCTGCAAAGGCACCAAATTCCTCTCACTGGTAGAAAGATTCAATGAACTGTGTTCATTCATTTCTATTAATATCAACTGGATGACTAACAGAAATGCACACGCGACTAATATCAACTGAATGACTAACAGCACAGCATGAGCTTGCAATGACACACAGGTTTTACAATATAATACAAGGGTAATTTCTCTGTTTAGATCATTTCAAAAGGAATATACTTTTTAGCACATCATCAGCGTGAAAACAAAAGCAAAACTCAGAACTGTAACTTCAGCTTTTTTCCCCTGAAATAAATTTGCTAGTGCATCTGCTACTTAGCTCCACATCAGAGCAGTTTACATTAATCTGCTACTGTCTATAGAGCACAAATTAGAGGGTGATCCAGAACTCAAAAATTATACAGACAATATTTAAAAAAGCTAATGGACATCATTTCTTATTAGCCTTTGAGACTATGAAAATAGGTCACAATAAAAGTATAATTTTCTAGTATCTGTTACTAAACAAAGATCAGCTTTAAAAAAGTCCATAAAAGACAAAAGGTAAAAGTGAAGCACAACTGTATGAATGTTGAAGACTGACATCTCTTTGAATAAAACTTTCTAACTAAGCTAATTTCTGCTGTAAAATTGCCAGGAAGCCTGCTAAAGAAAAAAACAGCACATACTTCATTGGTTTACATACTGTAATAAGAACAGAGAACAAGAATGCTTGAGATGTGATATCCCTTCTGAGATTACACACTGCAAATTTCATCATGAAATTAAAAAACACAGAATGATAAAAAAAGGCAGTAAGGTTTATGGTGCAAACTCTGTCATAACAATCCAACATATAAGAAAAACCCCACCAGCTCCTATTTCATAATACATTACAATATTCATATTATAAATAATGAAAATGCTGACCACAGTTGATCAGTTCTTTTAAGAGTGGGAGGCTTCTGAAACCTGACTGAGAATTTCCATGGACCAAAGTCAAAGGAGGTTGAAGAGCCAGTGAAAGCCAGAGATAAATTTAAGAAAAATCCAGGTCATGCAGTAGCAAATGTGAATACGTTACTAAATCCAGATGGACCACGAGTGTAAGAGTCTGTCTTACAAGGAAGAGAGCCAAGTTCATTCTTGACCTCTCAGCTTCAGGCAGGGCTGCAGTGCTGCGAATGACGTGCTTGGTGGATGCCGGACAGACGTTTTAATGTAAGAGCCTAGAGATGCCCTGATTTCTGGGGGGACGTTGCAAGGACTGGGAAGCCCGTGAGATGTTGCAGCCCGTAAGGACTGCCCTGGAGTCATGGGTTATCGCGGCCGCGCTTCCTGCCCTCATCTGCGCTGCTGCTGAATGATCTTTATTATTATATCCAGCCACACGGGGTGCTTTCTGCTTCCAGGTCAGCAAAGGAAGCAGAAATTTATCGACGTGAAGCATCGTCTGCGCGTCCTGGATGCAGAACCCCCCTCCTTTGCTGCATACTTGAGTTATTTGCTGAGGACAGCGGCAAACAGATTGCAGGAAACTTACAGCACATTTTCCCCTTATAACTCACAGCTAGATTTACTTTCAGCTCCCCGCCGCTCCTGAGTTATGAAACTTTTTTGGACTTTTTTAGCCGTTGTTTTCTTTGCATTCTTGTGATTATATTCTGTTTTCCCTTACCCGGTGCTCATCTACTGTCTTAATTATCTGCCTCTCTTTGCCAGCTCTGTGAACTCTGAAGCTAATTTGAGAAGGAGCATTCTGCCCGGTAATTTTAAAAATATGAGGTGTTACGGAGGGTTTTTCCTGGACCAGTGATTAGAATAAATGTGTAGTTTGGAATTGTAGCTTTGGAGTCCTCCTGCTTGCTTAAGTAGATGGCTTGAGAACCGGGGTGAAACCTGTTCTTGTTAAAACTCAATGGATGGATAAGTGAGGAACCTCCTTCTCCTTTCCCCAGCTTACCTGTCTTCCCCCAGTTACAGGTAAATCCTACAGGAAACTCTGAAGGAACAAGGATCCTGCCTTTCTAAGGCTGCTTATGACCAGCATCTTGCTTCTGCCTAAGGACCAGCTCTAGACCATGCTGAGGTGGGACAGCAGGGGAAGGTCAGAGCTGAGAGTTGCTCCATCCAGTTGTATTTCCCAAGTTGCCACTGCTGCCAGGACTGCTATGAACCTCTTAAAATCTGCACATGGACCATGAAGTTAGTTTAAAATAATGACGACACGAAGACCTTGCAGGTGCATCACATCTTTATCTTTTCAGATAGTTGCTTTCAAGAGGGACAGGGAGAAGGTTGGCTTGGTTCCCGCTGAGAGGACACAACAACCACGAGCAGGGCACGTTAAATGTGAATAACCACCGCGCGTGAGGTGTGAGAGGAGAACGGGATCTAAGCAGGAATCCTGTTTGGTGCTTCTAGATGAGCAATCTGTAAAACATGGGGTCTTGCAACTGCATGTTCCGGATAGATTTTGGTGTGGTTTCTTTTTTTTCTCTTTGTTTCTTAACCCAGAGGAAAATGATATTTAAAAAGTGAAGTACAGAGCAGAAGGAGAGTATTTTCTGAGCCTGATAAGTTGAATGGTCTTAAATAGATCAAATGCATGAAACTGAGTAGTCTAGCTAAAAGGAGAAAAACCTTTCCCATTCCTAGGAGACTGTAATACCTGAGCAGTAAGAAAGTCTAGAAGGACGATGGGGACTTAAGAGGAAATGATGTGGTTGTGCATAACAAAAATATGGGGAGCATCAGGAGAGAATTTGGGGGTTGAGGGATATTTGTTCATTGCAGTATTTGGGACATTTAAGATCTGCTCAAGAAAGTAAAAATAGAGAACAGTGGCATTGGGAGGGCAATGGTTTTGGTCAAGTCAGCAGGTCTCAGCCTTAGATGTTAGGGAATCTATTAAAATGTGAAGATAGGGTGTGTTTTGGGGGAATGCTTTCTAAGTTCCTGGATCTTCTTCTCCCCTTAGGTCTTCTTCTCCAGTCATGTGCTTAAAGTTCCCTGTCGTACTGAAACAAGGAGGTCCCAGCCTCCAAGTTTTCTCAGGATCATCCTATGGCAATGAAGAAGCTTTGCTCCAAAGTGGAGAGCTGGTTTACAGTAAATTGCTAACAGGATATCTTGAGCTGAGTTTATATCACGTTTGCTTACAATGGAAAACATTTTTCATCGGACAGTGAGCCCCAAATTTGGTCATTTCACAGACAGCTTTGTAGAGTGGAGCCAAAGGCTTCATCTTCATCAAAACCATCAATAAAAAACATTTTCAAAGAAAGTGCAGGCTGGCAGCTTATCCCCAGTGTTTTGTTAGATGGGGCGACAGCTTATTCAGTAAAGGGAATTTGTTTACCTAGGGGCTTGGGTGCAGTTTTGTGGACAACTAATCACGGTGGCCAGCTTGAGAGTCCAAATTGCATGTGGATGTCCCATGCAGGAGGTTGGGGCTGACCTCCATGCGCTTCAGGCCTCCGTTCCCTTGAAACAAGCAAGGAATTGCCTTTCCTAGGAAGCTTTTTGAGGTTTTCTTGAGCAAGGTTTAGTGACGTGGCTGGGAATGGGATAACCCAGTTCTCCAGTTGTGTCGTCAAGACTCAAAGGGGAAGGGGAGCACCAGGATCCCACGAGAAGCTGTTTCCCAAGTCTGTGAGAGGACCATGCGGGGAGGTCAGAGCTTGGTGGGCTACACTTGTGGGTCCTGTGAAAAAGGCTCATATTTAGTTCTAGGAAAGAGGGCTTTGCTCATCAAAGAGGCTTGCTGCAGAACCTGGAAACAAGACCAGTGCCTCTCGGAGTTGGCTTTTGGAGGAACACTGCAAGCTCCTCGAAGGTGCTTGTGTTTCACCAGAGGTGCTCCAGCTGGAGCATCCTGGTACCTTTGTCTGAGGGCATCGAATGGGGACTTTGTCCTGCATAAAGAGGGGGATTGGGAGCAGGGACAGTCACCTGGAGAAGGGGGGTAGAAGATCGGGGATCTTCTTACACCTGGAGCCCTAGCTGCAGAAGGAAGGGAGCGAGTCGGGCTGAAGCCCCATAAGGGTAATTACATTAATTTCCCCAGACCCTTTAAATAGGGGACTTCTTAAGGCAGACTACGCAAGTGATGGTTGTAGGAGGGTCATTAAATTAGCCTTTTTCTTTCTTTCCTTAGTAGAAAAGGTTGAAGTCTGGTGCTTTTCTCAGGCAGGTGATATTTGCTGTTGCCTTTTGTTTGTTTTGTGAATTCCAAACGAGATTTTTGGCTCTCGCCAGTTCAAAGCAAGCCGGTGTCCCTTCTCTGAAGTGTTTCTAATCCAATTTCAGACATAAAAACAATAGGGGTGTGGGGGAGGAAGGAATAGGCAAGGATGAAACAGCCGGGTTTTACATAGCCTAGGGGACCTGGGCGGTAGCTGAAGGTCGGGACGGCTCATCAGGTTGATGGCATCTGAGGATCTTTGCAATTTTATTGTGCTGCCTGGGTGGGGACGCTCAGATGTAGCCCGGCTTGGGGAAACAAGCCACCTACAAAATAACACTATCAACCACTTTTATTTCTTCAATCCTTCAACTGTTGTGGCTGTAATGGTACTGCCTTGTCTGTGTCTCCGTGTGGGAATTTCTGCTGCCTTTTGGCACCAGTTGGGCCTTCTTTTTGCTAACATCAGTGGGTTCGTTGTCCCAAGATTAAAGTGAGCAAAATCAGATGGGTTTTCGCATTATGGTCTGGGGAAGAAGTTGGTCCTTCATTGCTGCATGCCCACATGTGCCCAGGGATGCTGGAAGATGAGTATGGAGGAGCTCACCAGCTCCTCGGGTATCTCAATAACTTGTTGCTTGAGTCGGTGCCTAGAGTAAAACTCTTCATTATCAGGTATTAGGACCAAGTTTTATAGGAAAGCGTAGAATCGTACAATTGTTATAGGTGGAAAAGACCTTCATCATCATCAAGTCCAACCATAAAAGACCTTCATCATCATCAAGTCCAACCATAGACAAGCATGACACAGATGTGCTGGAAAAGATGGCACGTGGCATCTCAAACATGGCATTTTCCATGCAAAAGGGCGCTGGATGAATCCAAAGGCTGGTGACTTGAGCGAGTTCCTTCTGTTTTCCAGGGAGCCCGTGAGACCTTTGAGAACTACTACAGGAAGCAGCGGAGAAAACAAGCTCGCCTGGTCCTGCAGCCCCCCTCCAACATGGTACGGTGGCTCGGGGCCTCTTGGGTGGGCTCGGGGTTGGTTCCAGTTTCGGCGGCCGCCTTTGTTTTAAGCTCCGCTCTCTCTTGCTTTGTTGCAGCACGAAACGTTAGACGGCTACAGGAAGTATTTCAATCAAATTGTAGGGTAGGTGCCCTTTTTATAGACGTGCTTGCTAAATGTGTGCGCCCGGGGTTGCTCAATGGCCCAAAAAGGGGGGGAAAAAAAAAAAAAAAAAAGAGGAAAAAATGGTGATTTTTTTGGATAGTCCTTCAAGGGAGGCAAAGCAGGACAGATTCAGCCAGGGCTCCTTCAGCATTTGCAAATGGAGATATATTTTATTTTATAGTACCAGAAAGCTTGGCTGTGTCACTGGTGTACCCTGTGTACCCTGTAAGTGTTTTTCCAAAAACTGGAGGGTAAATAAACCTTGTGGACTGTGTGCATCTACTTGCTCTGATGATGCAATGAATAGTCCCCTGGGTTAGGATTCTGTAATATCACATGATTAGTCTTGGACAATATTCCTGCTATATGGAGGGCAAATCTAAAGCCAATACCCAGCCCCTCTTTCTGCAGTCTGATTTGAAGAGTCAGGATAGGATTTAATTAGAGTTTTTCTTCTAAATAATGCAATGGAAGATTTAGAAAGGCAAAATTCTGCTTTTGTGCATATACAGAGTTGCATTGCTAGGAACAACCGTCTTGCAGCTCATTTGTGTCATACAGCGACGCTTAATGTCAAGTCCTGCAGCGCTAGAAATGAGTGTGAATAAACACGTTCAGCCTTGGTAATACTGAGAGCGGGTAATCCTGCAAACCTGAGCTTGCTCTGGAGGCTTCTGCACGGGCAAATCCTGCCTGTCCATGGCATGCAGTGCCAGCAGCCTCTGCAGAGCCTCCGCGACCTGCAGAACTCCTCCACAGCCGTGCTGGTTTCTCCTCCCCACCAGGTTTTTTGTGGTCGAAGATCACATCTTGCATACGACCCAGGGCCTGGTGAACAGAGCCTACATTGATGAGCTGTGGGAGATGGCCTTATCCAAGACGATCGCGGCGCTGCGAACGCACTCGGTGAGTGAAAGGCACGCGCTGCTCAGCTGTGGCTTGAGGATGCTCTGACCTGCTTTTTGCAGGAGGGTTCCTTCTTTGGCCTCTTTGCCTATGATTTTTTTTTAAATCCAATGATTTAAATCAGAGGGCGCCTGTTTTCCATAGGGAACCCCCAGCTTTCTTCCCTCTCAATGTGCTGTGTTTCCTTTTACCAAACTTGCATTTGTGGGAGTGCACTGGACTTTATAAACCAGTGATTTGGTGTTTTAGGTTGTTTGGTTGATCGCTTAGGGCTTGCACCAGCAGAGGGAGACACTTTGTCCTGTAAAACTGGGGACGAAAAAGCCCGAATTTGGCACGCTGAAGCATGAGCCTTTTTGATACTCGGATCCCAGAGCTAATGGCAACGATGGGATGCTGTCAGCCTACAAAAAGCATATGCTTAAGCTGACAGCATGTAGATTTCTTTACTCAAGAATAATGAAGTTTGTAAAAAATAAAAAAAAATGCTTATTTCTCTGAAAAAAAAATAAAAATAGAAAACAAAGCCAGTGCAAAAAATAGCCCATCTCGTTTCCCGTTTTGGGTGCTCTAATAGCTGAGAACCCTTGCGCTACCATTCCCATTAGCACTAACGGTTTCCAGCCCTTCTCCCGCGCGTGATCCCGGGAACTCCCTGGAACTTGGGTGCGGAGGCTTCGCTCCCGCCCGCCCGGCGCGTCCCATCTCCGCGCTCCTGAGCCCGGTTTAACGGCCCTTGGCGACGCTGCTCCGCAGCTCTGCTCCAAAGCTGTGCTGAGGTGTGTTTTTCTCTTTATCTCCCGTTGGAGGCTTTCCGCTGCTCTGCAAGCCATGAGAGTAAAATGTGGACAAACACTGATTTTTTTTCAGTTTTACCAACTCCAAGTTGTTTTAAGTGATGCCAAACGTCGTATCTGAAGCGGTTGCCAGGAGAAGACTTCTTTTTTCCTGGGAATCGTGGCATTTTACGCAATTTCTCACCACTGTTGCTGTGGCCGTCACGCTCACGTTCAGCCCCTCGGAGGGAACCGTGCTGCCCGTCCCGCGGTTGCCCTTGCCTTGGCGAGGCTCTCCTGCCTCCTTCCACCCAGCCACACTCTCAGGCCTGGATTTTCTTCCTTGCCTGGAGGGCTGGGACATCTTTTATCACTTCTGATAGCTTTGGGGCATTATCTTTCTTTCTGACTTTCTTTTTTTGGACAGGGAAATGGAAAAAGTGTCTCTTCCAGTCGTTCACGTTGATTAATGGAGTCGTTCCTCCTTGCGTTTCCAGCGAGCGTTAAATCTCAGTTTTCTTTTCCAGCTTACGATCACTGAGTCTGTATTTGGGAAGAGTCTGCCCAAAACTTTACATATTTCACCGTGTCAAGGTTGTCTGCTCGCGCCGTGGTCATGACCAGGGCGATGGGCAACCTTAGTTGTGGTTCAAAGATGTGTGTGACTGCGTTGAAGTGCAGAGATGCTTAAATTTCCCCCTCTTTTTGCAGTCCTACTGCTCTGACCCAAGCCTGGTGTTGGACTTGAAGAACCTCATCGTCCTCTTTGCAGACACGCTCCAGGTACGTGGCTGTTGCAGCTGCTCTTAGTCTTGCTGAGACTTCACGCGCTCGCTGCTGACGTCCGTGAGCTGCGACGTGCAGTCATGGTTGTGTTTGCTCACATCCTTCCTTTCTAATGCTGAAAATAACATTTAATTCACTCTTGGTGAGCTTTCCTTATCCAAGTTAGGAAACTCTCTTTCCCACCAACAGGGATATGGCTTCCCAGTGAACCAGCTCTTCGACATGCTCTTGGAAATCCGAGACCAGTACAGTGAAACCCTGCTGAAGAAATGGTCAGGAGTTTTCAGGTATGAAGCCCTTCCAGCAAACCGGTGCCCCCATGAGACTTCCCTTGCGAAATAAAATTAGGCTGTAAATAAAATAGCTCTTTTAAGAGAGATTAGTGGCAAACTCATGTCGGATGTTGGGCACTGTTGATCTTTGCGTGGGCTCTCCTTAGACCCGGGAAGTCCCACTTAAATTCACATATGAGGATCATGCATGCCATAAATCAGTGCATGCCATAAATCAGTGCATGCCAAGCCCTTTACATGCTGGATCACTATGAATCCCTCTCCAGCAGCTGGTAGGAGGATGGACACGAAGAGCAGTATTGATAAGGAGATTGTCGCATGCAAGAAGGGCTGCTGTAGCTGGCTCTTTTTTCTTTTGTTTTTTAGAAATATACTTGATTCGGATAACTACAGCCCCATCCCGGTAACAAATGAAGAGATTTATAAGAAAATAGTTGGACAGTTCCCGTTCCAGGATGCTGAGCTCGAAAAGGTAAAGTGGAAAGAGGGCAACCTGAGCAGCTCGTCTCCAAAGGCTCCTTGCTGCTGCCATGGAGAACCCTTAAAAATACAGGGGGTCTTTACAAAAAGAGAAGGGAAAAAAACAAATATCCTCTCCCTGTGTTGTGTTTCTCCAGATGGAGCAGAGGACAGTGTATTTATTGAGACCTCATTGATTTTCTTTTCAGTTCATTTTCAG
>JAVCKT010022172.1:0-16939 GCA_032273925.1 Rhynchotus rufescens
ACATTAGTTTAGATGGGTGGTGGGATCTCCTTGTCATGACAGAATAGTTGGAGCTGTCTGGCCTGGCAAGCTTCTTTTTCCTTGGCTCCTTAGTTCTTAGGCAGAAGAACAGACTTTGGGAGCATTTAGTCACTACAGGTTGAACATTTCAAGCTGCGGATGGAAGAGGGGAAGGTGGAGCTGCGGCGCGTGCGGTCGACGTCGTGTCTGCTCCCCCCTTGCTGCAGCGAGGGCTCCTGTCAAAGCAGCAACGCCAGGTGCCACGGGGACACTGCATGCTCTGCCCAACAGGTTTCCTTCTGGAGCACCTCCCAGGAGACGCTGGAAGCAGAAGTACCTGTGTCTGTGCTGGACTCTCCCTCCAAGCTCAGCTGCTTCCCTGCTGTTCAGCAGTAATTATCACCTCCATACCCAGCCTGTTACAGCGCAGCTTTAAATCCAGTCAAATTGTTCCTCTTGTCAAATTATTCCTCCCTCCTAAACTTCCTGATCAGCTCTCACAAGCTAAATGAGTTCCTGTTGCCTCATTTTCTTTGATTGCTTTGCTGCAGCAGAGGGGTCAGATGGAGAAGGCTGGGGAGAGGGCAGGGAGCTCAAGAGCCTCCTACATCTCTGTCTTGTCAAGAAGGAGCTGTCGGAGGCCCGACACTCACAGGCTTTGGGCTGTAGCTGCTTCCCTCTTTGAGGAAGGCGGAAAAGGAGCAGGGAGAGGGAAGGGGCTGAGAGGATGAGTAGCAGCCCCAGTGCAGGATATCCACAGACAAGAGCTGCACAGAGCCAACATGGTTGTGCCGTGAGTTGTGCAGAGCCAACGTGGTTGTGCCGTGGGTTGTGCAGAGGCTGCGGAGCAGCAGCTGAGACCCGAGCCCTCAGCAGAGAAGAGGGAGTGCGAGGCAGCCTCGCTCAGGGGTCGCGGGGCGCTTGGCAGCTCCACACGGGAAGGGAAGGGGATGGAGTAACTGCTCACAGGGTGGAGGCTACAATCTCATCCCAGCTCTGCTCTGCTTGGAAGTATCCTCACCGCTGAGCTAGTTTAAAATGTGTTTCCTCCCAAATTCGTTTCAAGCTTAAGATGTGTTCGCGCTCCAGGCTTCCCGAGAGCAGGGAGCCTTTCTGCTGGTCTGCGTCTCGCATCGGGGGACCGGCTGAATTCATATTCGGGCAGATCTTTTAAGGAAGAACTGTGACTGTGTTGTTTATCCTGGACAAAAATAATCTTGGTGCTATCTGAAATCATGTGAAACTGATGGGGTCAGGGCAAACAGCAAGTTTGTGATCCATTTAGATCCACTTTTTAGACGTGGGACACTTGTGAAACTGAAACTTCTTGTAAAGCTCATAAAGGGAGGTGATCAAAGACATAAAGATATTTCTAGGATTGTCATGAACAACTGCCTTTATGAAGTGTCTGCTTTTGGTCTTGGAATATGGAAAAAAAGAAAATTGTCACTTTACAAAATCTAGTGTCAAACCTCTCATGCAGTTCAGGCTGTCATTCCCATTTGATCATTTTTTCCCCTCCTAACCATTCCTAAACCTTCCTCTATCTGTCCAGGAGAAAAATCATATGTATATCATGCACAGTCTGATGTGCCCTTGTGCACACTGCTTGTATCCCAGCTGAACCAGAAGTGATGAAATAATCTAATTCTGAACATTTTGCCTATATTTTTGTATTTATTTGTGGGCATAACTAGATTTTTCCTGCACTGCAGTCTCCCTGTTGTGTACTTACATTGAGCCATGGAGTTCACAGTAATGCTATTAGACAAGTAACCATAACAAGCATTAGACCTGGAGCTCTTAGTAACTGCATAGGACACAGAAAGGAAATCTCTCTGTTTATAGCGGTAACACATGTCGTAATTCAACAGCAGATTAAAAAGCAGAAGAAAAAAAGCAAGCAGAGGAAACAGAGGAATCCAATCCGAAGTTACATTGATTTTGCTTGAAAGGAAAATATGAAAGAGCAGCAGGTCACTGTGAGAGACTGTATAGGCCTTGTTTTTGGAAAAAAAAAGTCGATAATTATGTAACATCATTTTTTTTTTTTAACCTGAGCAAAGTATCATATTAGATCTGCCTCTTTTTAGTGAGATTTGGTGGTGAAATGATGCAAGTTCTCTGTTGACAGGCAGGTCAGCACCTTCACTCCACGGATACTACAGCCACTGTAGACCTGGAGCAGAGGCTTGTTGCTGCTCGTGGCCAAACTGCAGAGAGCTGCCCCGGCAGCTGCCGGCCCCCGCTGCGCTGAGGAGGCCGATCCCCACGGGGCCTCCGGGCACATGCTGAGCCCTGGCTCCTGCTGGGCCACCCACAACAGTACTGGTTTTGCACCCCACAACAGTACTGGTTTTGCTCAGGGCTTGCTCGGGGCTCTCGACTGACCGGAGGTATCTGTTCATCTGCTCACAGCACTCCCTGATCTGTGCTGCGATAAGCCCCTGGCTCATACTCAGCTTTGAAAGGATGAACAAGTCTTTCATTTAATTAAATTAATTAATTAATTAATTTATTTATTTATTTATTATTCCCTGAAGCAGATGAGGGAGCTGGCACAAGGCCCCTTCTGCTCACAAAGCTGTGGCAGCAGCAACTTCTAGCACACATGTGCTGATAGCAGCTGGGAATGGCACCATCTCCAGATGACATAGCTCTTTGCAAAGTGAATGCTACTGTACTTTTATTTATATATATATATATATATATATATATATATATATTTACAGCCTGCCTATTTCTCCTCTAGAATATAAATGACCTGCAGTCCACAGTGAGCAGGCTCACTCAGTTTCCTAATAAACTGCTGGTTTCTGCCACAGTCAGAGGAATCGATGATCCTTTTTCTAAAGAAGGATGTGCACTATGGTTATGTAGAAAAGTTATGGATCCTATTTTTTTTTCTTAACCAAAGACAAAAATCTTCTTCCACAATGTCTTTCTTACAGGATGTCTGAGGAATAAAAGGAGGATTGAGTTATTATTTTTAGACTACCCGTTTCCTCTGGCTGGGCTACGAGTTGAAAACCTTCTTTTGTGATTTCAGTGCTGTAGGGTGGCAGATTTCTGTAGTTCTTCAGAATAGAGAGATTTATGGTTATATTACATGCCTATGACTGTACTCAGGAAAATTGCATGATCCAGAATTGTCTGCCAATATATAAAGGGATTTGCTGAACATTAAGTGGATCCTTTTTACAATTCCTTACATATTCATGTATTTCATACAACTCATGATGATTTTCTGTAGTCCAAATCTTGCTTTTCATGAGCATTCCTTTAGTAAGACTTTTCTCTATGTGCATAAACATTTATTTAGTGTACATGCTATTAGTTACTTTGTTTTCACTTAGTCATTAAATAGTTAAGATGGATGGATTGAGTAGGATCTAATTTTACCATGAGATTAAGTTTTGCTTTTATTTCAGTTCTCAGTTGCACGAGTACCTGGAATATATATTTTTAGAAGTACATTGGAACAAAAGTCAGTGTTAGCTGATTTAGAACATATCCTTGATATGTTCTGGTCCATAAATAAAGAAATGCCTTTGCATCCTCTTCCGCAGACAGATTATAGCACTTTCTGATTGTCTGTATCTGAGATATGTTCCTCAGCTCCAGCCCACGTAACCCACTCACATAGGAGGCTCGGTTCCACTAACCAAACTCCCATATAGGATTTGAGTAACTATGCTACAACAGTTCATGTGGTGCTTGTTTTTAAGGAAAAAGCTTAATTTTAAACCTTAACAAGTGACAAGTACAAATCTTTTCCTGTGCTTACTATGATTATCTGTGGCTTGCAGTAGGAGAAACAACCACGAAATGCCAAAGGCACGGAAAATTTGTTGGATGCCAAATGTATTACTGCCAAGAATGCAGGTATGTAAAACACAGACAATTGAATAGTCAAGGACATTAGAACTTCTCATGGCTTATATAATAGACAAATTATTCCAGGACACATGTTAAGATAAAAAAAGATATTGTAATATCAATATGTAATACTGTATCTATATCCTAGACGTATATCTTAAAATTCAGACCAGCCCAGCTTCCCTGACATCTTTGTCAGAGGTCCAGTTCTTCAAAAGCATTTGGGCAACTTTGAGATCAATGGGAATTTGGTGCTGAAAATATCACAGAGGAGCTGGGCATCAACTCCTCACAGAACATATGGAATGAGACCATAAGCCATGCCTGAACTCCACTAAATCTGGTGGAATTCCACCATTTAGAGAGAGTGTAGTTTGGCCTGCCAACTGTTTTTCATGTCTGGCAAAAAAAAAAAAAGAGAGAAAAAAAGAGGGGAGCAGACTGAGAGAGCAGAGTCTGGGAATGCAGAGAAGAGAGGAAAAAATCTTAGACAACTGGAGAAAACTCAAGAACCCAAGGAAAGCAACCTAAGGATGTGGTCTAAGATGAAAATGTCCTGCAAGACCAAAGTTGATATATAACGAAGTGTCAGGTGTTAGCAGGTATTTTCAGGATGCTTTCAGCCATCACTGGTGTGTTGTCATGGGAAGAAAAAGGCGTTAGAGCATCAAAGGAAGCAAGGAACGTAATGGAGAAAGAAATTAGAAGAGTAATTTGCATCTATTTGGTATTATAATCCTTAGAGGTACTTTGTTAATTAGCAGGTTTGGTCTGTATGTACCAGGGTAATGAGACTGGTGGAAGCCTCCAGAGACATTTCTAGGCAGCAATTTGAATGGCCACAGAACACATCTGTATCCTCACAATTTATCAGCAAAACGAATTATTTTTCCTTCATCTCTTGAAGTGATAGTCAAAGGTAAAAAAGACCAGTATCTTGCAGGAGCCTGTATCTCTAAATCAACACAGCACTCAAAAGCTCCCCTTTTCTACCAGAACTTTTGATAAGGTGATGGTAATGGCAAAGTCACTCCCTTTGCTGGGGTGAGACTATACTTTAGTGTACCTTGTCTCAGCTGTGGCTATTTGCTCTTTTCTTGTATTGTGTTTTTGTTCCTGTTGTTTTTTTTTTATTTCAGGTTGATGAGTGTTTAGATGTCTAGATATCTGTTTTGAAGTAAATAAAAGAAATACATAAAGGGACAGAAAAAAAAATCCTGCTCCACTGAAGACAATGGAGACAGAACAGGAGCAAATTTTGCACTTTCTGATATCATTTTTCTATTTAGATGCCATTTGGATGGATTTTTATTCATCATTATAATCTAAAATTTCCCATGGAAAAGGTTCAGTGCTTAAATCCATACGTTTCATGAATCCCCAAAGTCTTTGTTTTTTAGGGTCTTCTGTATGCGTATCAGTGCTGAAACAAAACTTTCAGTGAAACCAAATTTGTTTTTCTCTATACTTTCTTTATAACAAAGAGAAATTTCTTCTCTTATTCAGGGATTTTTCCAATGAGAACTGTTTTTATTTCCTTCTCTTTTGCTATTTTTTTTTAAATTTTTGTTATTTTCTTCACCTGGGACTTCCCCTTGTCCCTAGTTTCTCCTTTCCTCTGGGTGCTTTTCCTACTTCAGCACAGGCCGTGTCCCAGGGTCTTTCTTTAAATGGATAATTGCCTGGACCCATTTCACCTGAGCATGATACATCTTTACAGGCCAGTCTCTTATCCCTGCTGGAGTTAACTTGAGTCAATAGAGTCTGAAATTATCCCTGAGGAAAACTCCACAGAGGTAAATGCAGTGGATTTAACTCTGCATTTTCCCTGTACTTCAGAAATGGTCTTCTAAAATTTCAGCTTAAAAAAAATTATATGTGTTTTCCAAATATATTCTAATTGAAAATATGACCAGAAGAGCTCTTTCATTCTCTTTGATTAATACCTATTCATTTCACACTTCACACAGTAACTGTACCAAAGGCAAAAGCATTTTTTAATCAAAACAAGCAGACTTTTTTTACATATAACTCACTCTCCTTCTCATTACTGATCTTTTTCTGTAACCATGGATCTATCTGCTATGCGGAGTGTTGTGCATATTAAGCTTTGTTGATGAAAGCTCTCTGAACAAACTTGCCTGCGAGTCTCAGATGAAGATCGTTCAAAGGATATCACTGTAACAAAGAGGTATATGCAATTCCATAAATAAGCTCTCCTAAGTGTAAATTGTGACCACACCATTCTCCATATGAACACTTGAGGCTTTTCAGAAAGCTGCTTTTATGTAAGATTAGAGAGCTGTCTCCATGACATGACGCTTTGCTTCTCTTCACCATTAGTTGGGCGTTAGTTGTTCTGGCTGTAAATAGACAGGCACAGATGGTAGCACGACTTGCCGAGCCTCCACACATCTTGTGCTGCAGGGATTTTTGTTATTCTTGTTATCGCTCTCGCAGCTCCTACTCTTTTTGAACAGTTTGTTGAGGAGGAAGGGAGGGCTAAAGAACAATCAGTGCTTTCCTGCATGCACCAGGACTGCCAGAGGTTTTGGACGGCTCACCGACATTCATCTCGACTCCGTTCTGTGTAGAGGAGCCCACTCATGGGCTCTTTGATGAAGCTCTGTCTCAGCCAGGTGAAGGCAATGTGAAAGCAGAGCAGAAGCAACTAATCTGTTGGCACGGAGCTGCAGTGCTCCAATGCACAGACTGTCTCAGCATGTCCTCCTTGGCGCCCGGGTAGCTTTGATCATCATGCTGAAAAAAAGCTATAGCAGATAAAAGGAAGTGTTATGTCTTGATAGATTGGCTGGGTGGACAGGAATGGCACTAGAAGGAAAAAGAAGCTGGAACACTGAGCAAAACTGATTTGAAGAGAGCATGAATAAGAAGGACAGGACAGAGCTGCCCATTCCTCCCCCCACCATTGCATGACATGGAGAAGACAAATTGAGTAATTGCCTCTGGTCCTTCATATAACACAAGAACAAGTTGTTAAGTGAAAGGCAACAAATTGAAATCGGATAAAAGGAAATCAATTTTACAAAGAGTACAATTAGCCTATTACAATAATTACAGAGACCAAGAACCTAGCAAGATTCTAAAAAAGGATTAGACATTTTTCTAAATGATGAAAGCATGTGTTTAATATTTTCTTTATGTAAGCTTATAACCTTCTGTGTCTCTAGAGAAAGCAAGCTACTAGCATCTGGGCAAGAAGAAATCTCCCTTCCCTGTTAGCAGGCAATTCTTGTATTTTTTTTATTTACAATTGAGTTTTTCACCACTTTTCTCTACAGTATTGGGGAATGCAACCAGTCATTGGATAGGTCGTTGTTCAGATGGCTCATAACAATGTTCCTGTATTCTTATATATGTAGCCAGTAACTGGAAGAAATCAGTAAAGGTTAGTCAATATGTTCAGGAATAGCTCAGTTGTGGCCTCAGATAAACTTGTAACATTTTCTTGAGACTGAACATTTTTTAGATGCACTATTGCCAAAATAGTAGCCAGAGAAATAACCTCTGTAGATGCAGAGCATGTCACCCTTTTTTTTATTGAAAAAGACATTGAAATAACAGGAACTAAAACCTAACTAAAACTAACTGCCTTCCCTAATTGTGTGCTTTCCTGAACACAAACGAGAAGGATCAGTACAGGGTAGCCAGGAGAGGTTCAAGGAGAGCAACATCCAGTCTAACTTAAAAGCAACCCCTGAAGGTCTGTGAGACTCTTAGGAACTATTTGTGTTGCTCTCCCTTCCTCTTCGTCCGACCAGCTGGTCACGGCTTGTCTCACAGGGATGATTTTGCTGGCGAAATAAGTCTGTCATTCACCCTGTAGCACCCTCACTGGTACAGGGTGGGCCCCTAAGATGTTGGCTTTGGGGGCTTTAATGGGCATCTGTAATTCTCCTTTCCGCACTGGACGCCAGCCGCTGCTGGTGAGCAGAGCCGGGCGCCGGCGGCAGGTGCCCTGGCCGCACGCGCGCCCCGGGCCCGGCCACACGCGGAGCTGCTCCCGGCAGTTGCTAGGTAACTGCAGGCTGCTCCCGGCGGACGGGAGCGAGCAAGAGGGCCTGCATGGCGTCAGATTCACATTTCGTTTCTTTAAACACCTTTTCTCTCAGGCCCTACAGGAAGAGGTGCGTGGGGGAGCTCTGTAATAAGCCAGGCCTCTGCTGCACCGTGTGTATGCAGGCTAATGTCCCTTGTGCAGAACACTGCAATAAAGCAAAATTGACCAGGGCTGCTCAAAACATGTAATTTTGGAGAAGAATTTCTAGACCTCTTATCTCTTCTAGACGCTGATTCAAGGACTAGCTCCTTGGAAACGGAGACATCTACTTGATCAGCTACTCCACCGCCTGCTTCTGAACAAAATGACACCTTTCTCAGTAAAGAGATAACAAGAGCTTCTGATCACACTTTCCAAGAACTGAAAAATCCAAATATTATGTACCAGAAATGGACCGCACACAAACCTAGAGGCTGTGACCACTGCTAACTGGGTGCCTAACTTGGACATGTTGGTTTGTGCAAGTCTAGTGGTGCCGTGTGTGACACCAGGAGCACGTGCAGCTGTGCCTTATTCACAGGCCTCGTACAGCACGTGCTGGGTGGGAGGGAGTCTCCAGCAAGGTGCTGGAGCCAGAATGGGATGGAGGGCAGGAAACTGTGAGCTGGGGCACATGGGGCAGCCCTAAACCTCTGCCCAAGAAAAGCTGTAAGCTGCGTGTGCCCCAGCTCCTGGGCCTGGAGAGGAGGCACGTGTGGAGCGTGCTGTGTTTGAAGGCTGCCTTGGAGGGTCTCTGCCCACAGGGGAGGCAGAGCATGAAGGCAGGTGACTGGCTGTGGCACTGTGCTCAGGTGAGGCTTCCTCTGGAGTTAGTTCTGCAGGTGCTTCTGTCATTTTTCTCAGCTCCTTCCCCCAGGTGGGGTAACCTCTTTCTTTAGGAGGTCTTCTCCAAGCACAGCCTTCATGGCTTGGTGGTCCCCTTTCAGGTCAAGGGTGGGATATCATGTCTGAGCACTCTGGCCTTGTCCTATCCTGGCCTTTTGCCTCAGTAGCCACCGAGCACATTGGCCCAGCTGGAGCAGCAGCCGCAGACGGTGTAAGCAGTGCTCCAAACTGAGAGATCACCCTGTCTGCTCCCACACCTTGCAACGCTCCCACATCCCCTGGGAGCCACTGCCTTCATCCTTGACGCTCCCAACTACTTCTGCCTCTTGCGCTCTCTCTGTTTGCCCAACTTGATCTTCATGATGCCTCCTTTGCCACCCTCTGCCCAGGTGTGAGCATTTCTCATGCACGCAGAGCGCGGGCCGCAGGCAGGAGCTGCAATGGCTGCTCGGGCAGGAGGCCAACGTTCGCTTGGAGGGTGCTGCACAGCACCCTCCCCTCACGCCCTTCTGAGGTATTAAGTCTCGCTCAGACATGCAGGGCTGCCTGGCAGGAAAGGAGCTGAGGCAGAGATTAGAGCTGACAAATGCTGGTGTTAAACCTGCTGGTTATGGCAGGGAAATCCAACCTCTCCACATAAAGAGCACCCAGGTGCATGGGCACAGTCCTATGGAAAAGCTGATGTGCTCTTACATTAGCCAGGGCCTCGATACCTTCCCTCATGTCGTCTGCCTAGCCCAGAATCCCCCTCCTTCCAAACTGAACTGTAGGAAACCTTCCTGTTCCATGTCACTTCCACCAAAGCCATCAGGGTGATCTGCATGAATATGCAAGAGGTAGTCACAGAATCACAGAATCACAGAATGGTTGAGGTCAGAAGGGGCCTCTAGAGATCATCCAGTCCAACCCCTCTGCTTCAGCAGGGACACCTAGAGCACGGGGCACAGGGTGGCATCTAGGTGGCTTTGGAAGACCTCCAGAGAAGGAGACTCCACAACCTCCCTGGGCAGCCTGTGCCAGGGCTCTGTCACCCTCACAGTGAGGAAGTTCTTCCTCATATGGAGATGGAGACTGAGATGAATCCTTGGTCTTAGCTAGCTGTGTGAACAGGCAATTCTGAGCCTTTCTTCAGTCATGACAATGTAGTAATCTACCTGAAACTGTTTTGTTCCTGTTTTTTTAAATAATAATGTAACTGCATGTAAGCTTTCCTCATGAGTTTAAAGGAAAATGTCAGCTGTACCATAGCTTCAGAATTATGTTACTCGTGTCTTTTCCTGTGGCTTTTGCTCTGCTCCAGTGTTTTATCCAACTTGCTGCTTTATTTTTATACATTTCATTGCGTTGAGGCCTTGCCTGGAGCCAGCGCTGCTGTCCTTGCTCTGACACGAAGGCGGGAGGACGCTGCCGTGAGCAACCGAGGCTCTTCCCAAGTATCCGGGGCCGCTTCTCTGGATTTAGCCAAGGAGCTTGGGCACGAGCCGAGCCAGGCGGAGGGCTCCGGGCCTCAGCAGCGACGATTCCCCCCCACCCGGGACTGGCTCCCGATGGGGGCCAGCATGGCCAGGGCTCGCGGCCGCTGCTCGCCCCCCTCGGCTCGGCTCTGCTCTCCGCGCCGAGCCCCTCGGCTCGCCAGCGCCTTGGCAGTCCCGGGGACACTCGGGATCCGAAGCGACCCTGCTGCCCGCGGGGGCCACGGGCTGGCTCGGGGCGAGCAGCCGCTGCTGGGGCTTGGTGCGACACGGGTCCCAGGACAAGGGCCCGGCAGAGCAACGGCCTCTGCAGCTGGCCCGGCTGCAGCTGGGAAAGGGCAGCCCTAAATTAGGCGCAGAAAAATGGAGTCGTGCTGTCACTGCTGGAAATCCTCACATGTGGAGACTATTCCTGCCGGATGCATCCTGCGACGGGCTCTATGCGTGTGCTCTTGAACAGCGTATCCAGGTGTCGTCGTTATTGCTGACTCCTCCTCAGGCAGCTCTGGGAGGGCCGTGTTTCAAGTTAGCCAGGCTGCCTGTGTCACGCAGGCCCCAGAGAAGGTTTAGTTTTCATTCTGTCAGGCCAATATTAGTAATTAAGAAAAAAAAATATATTAAATTGAAACCCGCTGCTTAGAAGTGAGCCAGGTTTCCTGTACCAACACTTTCTCCCTCTCTTATTTTGGTAATGTCTTAAATAACTCTTTGCAGGCAGTCTTTATTGGCTGTACTTTTCAAACAGGATGGAATAATAAGTACTTGTAACTTAATCAGCTTTATAACTGCAGAGTGGGTTGTTTTTTTCCAAATACTTTTATGTCCCATAATGAGCTAGTCCCCTATAACTCCTCACAGTAACCTCTTCCATATGCCTTCTGTTGAGAGGATAAGAGCTTTTTTCCAGAGTCCAAAGCAAGTTACCGTGGGTGCCAATAAGGCCTGGGGTCTTTGCTCCAGGCAGGATGGCAGCACGTTGGGTACCTGAACCTTCTGCAAGTGGCTTGTGGGGAGGCCTTGGCAGGGCCTCCTACGGATCCTTCCAGATCCTGCAGAATGATCCCTGAGTGTCCTGTCCATGCTTCCAGTTAAGGGTCATGTGTTCCTGGTTTAAACAACAGTCCTGGCTTTTAAATCCTGCTTTTCTCAGTGTCCTTGTCCTAAAAACCACTGACATCCCCCCCAGGTCTTAAGGCAGACTAGACGTGCGAGGAGCCGAACCAAGAAGCCGAGGGAACGGTCTGCTCGTGTCTCCTCGAGACACCTCCTCTAGTGCCTCGTGTAGAGCAGAAGTCCTGCTGTGGATGTGCTCGGCTTCTGGGGCCCTGGCAGGACGAAAAACGACCTGTGGGTGGTTTCTTGCTGAAGCATTCGGCCTGCTCGGGCTGGGTTTAACCCTTGAAGAACGCTCTCTGGTGTGCAGCCCTTCTAGGTGTTATGGTGTACTCGCCTCCTCTCTGAGCAATGATTATCCCCAGCTTTTGGGAAGGATTGGAATTTGCCTTCTAGCTCACAAGGAGTCGGGGTTACCTTTTTATCTACAGCACTGTCAGCTTCAAAATAATGTAACAAACCTCTATGAAAACTCATGTGCTCCCTTTGGGTACAGTAAGAACTGAAGGCAAAACCTGAGTGTGAGTCTCGCTTATCTGGCAAGCGCAAATGGGAGGTCTGTGAGATGGCTGGAGGGAGGTATTTTCAGAAGAGCCAATCCCTTTGCTGAAAACAGCAGTTGTGTGAGCAGCGGTCCATTTCCCTCAGCAGCGGATTTATTTTGCTGGAGATGCTCTGATCGGCCAAGGATTTGTGCTCTTCGTTGCCTCTGAATCCTTGGCTGAAGCGGTTCTGGTGACACTGTCCTTGTCCCGCTCCACTCTGCAGAACGAGCCGGTCGCTGGCGTCGCTGCGGCGCTTCCTCCTTTGGTCCCTGCTGTGGAGAGAGGAGCAGCAGCAGCAGCCCCGGGGTCTCTTTGTGCCGCGTCTGTGTCCCAGCCCCGCTGCGTGGCGGCAGCGTCTGCGGAGCTGGCTGTCGTGAACCTTCTCCAGCGCTTTATGCTCTCCTGCTAGCACCTGGCTGAGCCTTGCCAGGCCTCAGTCTGCTCAAGCTTGTCCTTCAGCAAGCAGGGTCGCTTCCTGGTGGGCAGCAAAGTATCTGCGCCGCTAGGGGAGATTTAGGGATCCGGTTCCGCTGTCATTTGAGTAACTCCTTGAGCTGAATATCTCCTTGAGTAACTATTTTTTAAACTCAACTCCTAGTTGAATATCTCCTTGAGTAACTATTTTTTAAACTCAAAATAAGCCATCGCCTTCTTCTGTTTGACTTTATCTCTTGCATAATAATAGTTGTGATACTCCTGAATATCAATGGCAGCAACCCTTTAGTGGGAAGAAAACTGAATTATGTGTAAGCAGATTGTTTTTCAGGCAATGTGTGATCCAATATTAAATGTAGACTTTTCAAGTTGTGTAGACAAGAATACGAAGAGAACAGTTGTTTTAGGGAAAGATTTTGGCCTTTGATTCTTTCTCATCAGGACTGTTGCCTGTTGCAAGGCACAGAACTCACAAGGTGAAGTGTCTTTTAAGGCCCCTAGACTCAAAGCGGGTGTCGCAGCAGTCTGTGGGAGAACGGCCAGAGATTTTAACCTGGTAGTTGTTGCATCCAATGTGTAGTGTGGGAGAGAGTGCAGTTCAGGCCTAGCCTGCAGGCTTCAAGGGATGACTCTGCTCTAGCTTTTGGCCTAGCTTTTTTTAGTAAAGATTTATTAACAGTAATTTACTGTGACTTGCGATTTATAATATTAGTGGAATTTATCAGAAATTTGCAAAACCGTCTGTTTGAAAATTGCAGATGCTTTTACTGGTCCAAGTCTCTCTACTTATGAGGTTAATTTGAGAGAATGAATTTAGCCATCCTGGGAAGCAGATTTTCCAGAGATGTCTTTGGGGGACAGAAGGAGCAGGGAGAGGGGGAGGATGATGTTTATTTTTTATAAATTTTGTTTATGTGAACCTTTCTGAGAGCTCCCGAGGTTTTGGGTGCGCTGCTCGCGGTGCGCACAGCCGGCGCAGTGCCTGCTGTGCTGGACGCGGCACATTCCGGCTCTGCCACCGCCCCGACCTGCTCGCGCGTCTCCTGCCCGGCCTCGGCGGGAGCTCGTGCCCTCTGTCGCCCACCGCGACCCCCAAGAAGTGCCGAGGACTGGTGTCCTCCAGGACACAGTTCTCTTTGTGTTAGGCGTCACCTACGTTCTTTGGTCCACTAGGGGTAAAGTTGCTTTCGGCTAGGTTAAAATACGGGATGCTGAATGGATTTGGCTTCCCAGGGGATTCAGGTTGTGCTTTGCAGTCCCCGGGAGTTCCGTCAGCAAGGAGTTGTGCTTTTCCAGAGAGGTGATGAAGCTGGGGAATGCAGCCAGAAACAGGCTTTGGAAAACAGTCTTGCTTAAAACATTGCTTCCAAGCTGAGGCTGTCCATAGTCCTAACAACCGTTGTTCCTACAATGAGGGGTTGGGCATTTATGGGACCCTTCTTAGTCCGTTACAGAGATATCACCACTACGTTGTGCAGTTAGTGCTTTGTGGGCACGAGCTGGGTAAAATATCAGTTACTTTGCAGCCACGTTCTTCCTATTCTGGACACACAGTTGGGTTCAGCTTCTGGCTTGGGGTGGCTGCAGAGTTGCTCGCTGCTAGTGACTCGTGTTGGGCGCTGCTCGTGCCGTAGCTGGGCCCAGGGCGCGCAGTGCGTGTTCTCCCCTTGCGCTCCTCATGCGGCTCCGGAAAAGTGTTTATCCACAGCTTCTGCTGTTGGAGTTGAATTTGCTTAGCAGTGAAATTACTGCTTTCTTGAAGCGCCTGGGGTTTTTGGATTTTATTTTAATAAATACTGCAAGTACCCTGTAGGCACTGTGTCTGTTAGCTTCAGGCGCCAGTAGTGTTGCCGCGTATCCACCCTGGCAGGCGGTGGTAGCCCCCGTGCCAGCGTTTATTAGAGCAGAGCGGCGCTCGGGGCAGCTGTGCCAGGGCTTGGAGCTCCAGACTGGCAGGAACGTTCCCGAAGGCTGCGCTGAAAGGCGAGGGCAAAGCCTGGCGCGGGCTGGGTGAAGATCTGCGCTGCAGGGAGAGTCCTCCGTCCTCGGTGGGGAAAGGGGAAGGAAGGAGCAGGAGCCCTGAGGCAAATGAGCCATCCTGCGAGGAGCAGCAACAGCCTGGAGGTGGTGTGCAGTGGTGGTCAGTGCCTTGGTTTAACTGGCCCTGGTCTGGAAGAGCTGGCTTAGAAGAGACGTTCAACCCTCTGCTTTTCTGCACTCTGAGCTTGTTTATTATTCTTTGACCTCTGTGAAACTCCTCGCCTTCCTGCGCTGATCTCTACCTTGGGTGCCGCGATCTGGAAGCGACGTGGAGGTAACGCAGCCTTCAGTTCCTCGCCAAGGGGACCTCCCTGTCAAGTTTCACTGCCACCGATGTTGCGCCAGAAACAGTGCCCAGTTGACCCTCAGTGCGGTTCCCTCTGCTCTCTGTCTGCAGAACTCTAGGGTGTTTTGGCAGGGTTGGTTCTCTGGATGAAAACAAGCGAACTGTGCTATTCCCATTTGTGTCCTGAAAGAGCACGGTCCTGTAGGAATAGAGGCAGGAGACTGGCAACATGATGAAGACAAGTGTCTTTATAAAGGTTCCCTCTGTAGAAAGCACCATTCCATTAGACTCTGAGCCATTTAGAGATGAGTCTTTTAACAGTTTTAATCTAATTATTGGTTTAATAATTTGAATTATTATAACTAGAGAATTTGCTATAATGTGGACAAAATTGCTTCATTGTTTCTGAAGCTCAAGTTAGACTGAAACAGAGTCAGCTGGAGGTTTCCTCTCAGTTGTCTCTGCTGAGGTTCTAGTTCCGGGCACCTCCTCTGCTGTGGGGTTTGGACTGAACAGGGCAGGCTGGAGGGAGCGGGAACTGCTCAGCATGGGAAGCTCTGGATAAGCTGTCCAACCCCGGCCTTAAGGATGGCAGGGAAGGGGGCAGTGAAATGGGAAGATAGGAGTGAACATGCGGGACCAGCTTCCCTCTCTGCAGCCATTAGCACGGGGAGAGCAGGTGCCCAGCAGGAGGGCACCTTGCAGGGCACCACGCTGTCGAGATGCGCGCTGCGCCGGCAGATGCCGCAGGAGGAAGCTGGCAGCACTGGCTGGTGCTGCGGGGGCTGCTGCAGGCCGTGGGGCTGCAAGAGCGGGGTCTGTCTGGTCCAGAGAGCAGCGTGTTCCCGTTCTGCCTGTGACGGAGGCCTGTCCTGGAGCGGGGACCCCGTTCCCTGCACGTGCCTCTGAGGCTGATGTCTCCTTCTGTCCCGGGAGCTCTGCGGCCGGGAGGCTTGCGGGAGGGCAGCAGAGATGCTCTGTGCTGAAGTCGGTGCTTTTGTTTCCGTTTCAGGAAAGCCCCACAGCATTGGCAGCTCCGAACGGATTCAGCTCTCAGGAATGTACAACGTTCGGAAAGGGAAAATACACTTGCCAGTCAACAGATGGACGAGACGCCAAGCCATTCTCTGTGGAACGTGTCTGATTGTCTCCTCGGTGAAAGAGAGCCAGACTGGCAAGATGCACGTCCTCCCTTTAATCGGTGGCAAAGTAAGAGCTTGGTTTTAGCTTTGCTTGTGAATGCTGCTTGCTGAGTCCCTGTCTCTCTACGCAGAGAAGATCGTGTTCAGTTATCATGTTTTTTTCCCCCCCTTAAGAAAAAACTACTTCTGCAGGTGGCATCATCAGGGCAAATAACTGACTTCTGTAGTCAGCTTCCTACTTAACTATTTATAAAGTCTGGACTGAAATGTGAAAGAGCAGTGATGGCAGCACATTGTCTCCTATGGATCACAGTCTCTCTTTCTTCAGTGCGGTGATAAATATTTTATATGTGCATTCGTACACAGCTAAATGCTGCACACATCAGTATTGTGTGTGACCTATGGCGTGCCTCTTTGCCCCTTTTTTAGCCATGCTGTGTTGCTCTAAAGATTTAAAAACTGACATTAAAGAAACCCCAAAACTAAACGGTTTAAAGGTCTATTCTGTGAACATCTGTTTTCTGAATTTTTTAAAATTTTTATTTGGTGGTTGAGCATTCATCATTATGAGTAAGGTTCTAATGCAGGTGAAGAGTAGCAAACATTTTTATTTTCAAAAAGCTGAGGCTGGATTATTTCTGTTTAATCACTTCTGTGAAACTTCAGTGAAAACTAACCATTAGCAATTTTAGCTTAAGTATGACTTCAGATCACTATAACCAGGTTAGTTGACCACAGTAATGGGGAAAGAATCCATTTTACTCCCTCAGCCTCAGGTTGAATTTACACCTGGAATAATGTTATTTTACTTGGTGTTTTGATAAGCTTTGTACTTAAGAGTTATTTGGAGAGACACAAGCTTTGTAATGCTCTGTACAGAGCCTGGAGTTTATTCATTAATCATAGCACAGTTATGGTTAGAAAAGACCCTCGAGATCGAGTCCAAGCACAAGGCCCTCAACACCCAGCCTGCTAAACCGTGACCCTTAGCGCCTCAGCTGCATGTTTCTTCAGCACTGCCAGGGATGGAGACGCCACCACTTCCCTGGGCAGCCTGTTCCACTGCAATGAAACCAGTCCCTGCCCTTAGGAGTTTTTTCCATCCATTTCTCCAGTTCTTC
>JAVCKT010022173.1:0-10339 GCA_032273925.1 Rhynchotus rufescens
TAATTGCTTAGATTTGGGATTTCCAAAATCGCTAATAGCTCTGTAAGAATGAATTTACTATATAAATATATATATATAAAAGTATATATATAAAAATATATATATAAGTATATATATATAAAATTTATATAAAATATATATATTATTGTTAGCTAACAACTGACTACAAGCTAAATGTATCACAACACTTTTTGAATACCATTCAGAAAATTAGTTGTTAACAGTGGTGCAGTAGTGGTGCACTTGCTCCATTACTTATGTACGTAAGTCTTATTTTGTTAAAACTGCATCTAATTTGAAGACAAATTTTTGTCTTCAACAAACAACTAGTTTTTGTTTAAAACTAGTGAACTTGCTGGCCAGGAAAGACTGTGAGTACTTTTCCTATGTTTTCCTGTGTTTTACAATGACCAGTTTTAAATATTATTTATTACCAAAGAGTACACATTTGTGATGTTGCTTGCTGTCATTAATGGTTTTACCATTGTAATTTGTGATGCCTGCAATGTGTATATTGAAAAGAGGTTTTTTTAATTTATGAATAGTACCTCCAATTTCTTCTTAAATTCTTCATTTTCAAAATCTGCCAGACAGAATATTCCATTAAAAGGTAGCTAAATAATATCTGAAATTCTTTGGAAATCAGGAAAAAGCCTAAATACCAGTGAAGTAAAGAATTTATCTCTTGGTTATATCCTGCGAGATTACTGAGGAGTTAAATGAAAGCTGACAGTTGGCAATATGATAGAGAATAACGTTGGTATTTTATCATTTCTTTTTCAGATGAGTGGAGACTTGGATAATTTGGATGCAATTTTAGGTGATTTGACTAGCTCAGATTTTTACAATAATGCTATGTCTGCAAATGGAAATAGCCTTGGAACAAAGCAAGCGTTATTTCAAGGAACCACCCCATTGAGTAAGGAATTCCATTTAACAACACTTTGATTTTAAAATATTTTTTTCTTATCAGATACAAACATAGTGCAGGCTGAGATTTTTAGAGAATAATTTGATTTCATACATTTCCTACCAATCCTGAAGGATTTCATTCCTTCAAGAGGAAACTTAAAGTAGCAAGGTTAATCATGCTGCCATAGGCTATTGTATCATTAGTATAGCAATGAAGAGTATGTACTCAAAATGTAACTAAAGTAGTGAGAACAGGAACAGAATAGCTATTGCTGACCTGTTAAAAGTGCAATATGCGTGCCTGCAAATAGATCAAATTTATGTAAATCATGAATAGCAATTTCTGGTTTTATGTTTAAACTGTGCAGTTGTGAGCATCTCTTTAATTGTTTAACAGGTATGAGAAGTCCGCAGGCTGTGCAGACCACTCACCCGCCCTTCAACAGAGCCATGTCTTTAGACAGCCCTGTGGCTTCAAGCCCTCCAGTGAGGAATGTCAATGCATTCTCCATGTTACAAAAGCAAAACTTGATGGGTGGAAGTCCAAGAATGATGGAAAACCAGGAAAATTTTGGAGCAAATCTGGGTGGGTTTGTGTTTTTTTCGTAGAAATATATCTCATAAATCAAATGCTTTGACATTTAAAAAAAAAAAAGAAAAAAGAGAGATTGTAATGTGAATTCTTCTCAGAAGTCTTGGAGTGTTATCAGAACCTTAGTACCTTAATTACTGTTACAAACTAAAATTATAAGAGAAGAGCCCTTTGCCATCTGTGTGCATTCCCAGATTTTTGCTTCTGCTTAGTAGTTTAACTTTTTGACTGTTGTGAGTTCTGAGTTTAACCTACACTTCTACTATATAGAAATAAGAACATATAAAGATGGCTCTCATATTTTTAAATATATTTAGATTAATACACTCTTTGGATGGTATAAAACTTGAAATAACTTGCCTTTATGTGAATTCAGTTAATTACTGTTATTTGCAGTTGTTGGTAAAGCAAAAAAAAAAAATCCCCATTAATTCTGAAAACCAAAATCTCTTATCATATTCTGTATGAGAAATCATTATCTTCTCTGCTCTTCATTGCAGCCAGTGGGCCCAACAGAAACGTAGCTATGAATCAGCATCCCTCAGGAGACTGGGGTCTGCCAAACCCAAAGGTTAACAGATTGGAGGCAACAAGCTCTGCTTCGATGCTCAGACCAGGACCCGAGTTCGGTGCCTCCCTTCCCAGAGCCACCATGAGTGGGGCTGTGCCTGGGTTGCCCGTTCGCTCCAGCAGTGTCCCTGGTACCAGGCCAATGCTACAACAGCAAATGATTCACATGAGTAAGTTCTTCATATTAGATTGTACCAGGAAATGCAGCTGTGTGTGTTCCTCAGTGAGCACCGATTACAAGAATCACTTCAGTTTTGGTAGGACTTTAGCTCCTCTTCCAAAGACTAGTCTCTAGAGGGAGATTGTTACACTCCCTAAGAATTTCTTTCCTTTGATTTTTCTCTCTGCTTTAAAATATAAAATGCTGAACAATGTTAGCATCACTGTGACAATGCATATTCGCTAGTAGCTAGATTTGCCAGAAAATTCAATTTATGTTGGTGTAAAGTTATTCAGTTGTCAAGTTTCTAATTTAGCGATTTAAAGAACAGCAATAGCAATTGTATTCTATAATAGAGCAACAACTTCAGATCACTGTTGTGTTCAAAATCTGCGGTATATAGTATTTCTGAAGTTAGTTGAGTGTGAATTTGTGTATATATTGGAGTTTAAAACATGCTGATGGAAAGGTCTTCAAAACGGTTTGATGGTTTGGATGATCGATCATAATGCTTTGTGTGAACACTCAACAACAAGGTGCCTGCTTTGGGTTTTTTTCTAAAACAAACCTTTTATATCACAGGGCCGAATGAGATTAACATTGGTATGGGTGGGAATCCTTATGGACAGCCAGGAGCGTCTAACCAGCCCGGATCATGGCCTGATAACATGCTGTCCATGGAGCAAGCGTCTCGGGGTTCCCAAAACAGGTAGAAACAAGGGTAGTTTTAAGATTTTAAATATGAATGTTCAGTGTTTAAGATGTGGGAAAATAAATATAGCATATACAGGGGGTACATGTAAGGAATTGGATCTGTCTTTTTCCATTTCTCTTGCTGTTCTGTCATCATGAGACACTGCATATCTTTTATGTTTTATCTTGATTTAACAAAAGCAAGCCATGCTTGAATTGGGAGGGAAGGGGACGTGGCTAAACATTCAATCATATATGTCTTGTTTGGACATAAACTAAAGTTTAGATGCCAGAAGAAGTTTAATGGGAAACAAGAAAAGCAGAATTTAGATGCATTGAAGTTAACTATTTATCATGATAGTTGAGTGGACATTCCAGGAGCTAAATTGGGGCCTGAAGTCTTGAAGTCTTAGATTGGTCTTCTGCGTTGTAATCTTTTAGGTCAATATACTTCATAATAAATATCAATCTTTATAGTTTATAATGGGTGTTTTTTATTTTTATTTTTTTTTTTAATTTTTATTTATTTATTTTTATAGACAATTAGTTAGGAGCTCTTTGGATGACCTTTTGTGCCCAGGAGCCAATGTGGAAGGGCAGAGCGATGAAAGGGCCCTTTTAGATCAGCTGCACACTCTGCTGAGCAACACGGATGTCACCAGCCTGGAAGAAATTGACAGAGCACTAGGAATTCCTGATCTCGTAAACCAAGTAAGTAATTAGACATTTTGGACATTATTTTTCAGCAATCTGTATTATCTTGATACTTGAAAGGAACTGAAGAGAGCCTCCTCATGCTCTTGGGTCTCCTCACTTTGTTGCTTCCTTTTTCCTAAACCTCTGTTTGGAAGAACCTGCCTTGAGTAGTCATTTTCAGATATCAGAGAAATTCAGTGCTGATTAAACTTTTTGTGCATTATGATAAATTAAAATGATATCTTTTTACTTATATTTATAGAAAATGCCTTGGTGTATAATTTTGGGGAGGGGAGCATAAATCACTGTAGTTTTATCACCTAAGAATTAGTTGTTTTTCTCTAGTTTATCTGTTACTTACAGTAATGTGCTAGTGAGGATCACGCCACTGTCTCCCCCAATTCCAGCTCAAATTTGCTTTGCTAGCAAGTAGGAAAAAGAAATTCCATTCAATAACTCGGAGTTTTCTTGAAAACTCAACACAGCACTGTCCTTTGTACAAGCTACAGTGTAAAAGTGGTGAAGAACTTAATGATACCAGTCTGTTTATGTAAGCAGTATGTAACAAGACTGACCTAACTATGTTTTATCATCACTTCTGCCATTTTTTTTTTTTTCCTGGAGATTGAACAGATAAACTAGTAGCTACCTGTACCAAGAGCTTGAGAAACTGTTGATTGTAATGTGGTGTGTTAGTTTTATTGTTGCACAACAGTGACACCCTGTGTCTTCACTAGCAGTATGTTCTTTATGTCTGTTGAAGGGCCAAGCGCTGGAACCGAAACAAGATTCATTCCAAGGTCAGGAATCTGCAGTTATGATTGACCAGAAGTCTTCGCTGTATGCGCAGCCCTATCAGGGGCAAGGGGCAGCAATGCCAGGAGGCTTTAGTAACATTCAGGGACAACAGCCATCCTTTAATTCAGTGATGAATCAGATGAGCCAACAGAGCAATTTTCCACTGCAGAGCATGCATCCTAGAGCAAATGTGATGAGACCTCGGACCAATACACCAAAGCAGCTCCGCATGCAGCTCCAGCAGAGGCTTCAGGGGCAGCAGGTAATGTTTTAGTCCTGATCTTGCACTAATTTTTGCCTAGTTTTAGAACAGAGAGAGATGCACAGTGAATTTTATTGGTTGAAGAACACGGGAATAGACATTACAGTTGATGAGGGGATGGACGAACCATTCATTTTGATAGTGCTTTTCACATTGACTGTCTATTACTGTAGACGTGTAAGAACCTTTATTAGGACGAGTGTTGATCCTTTATCAGCCTCCTTAGTTACAAGTGCAGTAGTTCCTGCAGGACAAGGCATTACTGATATTTTAAAAGCAGTCCTGTACTACATAGCTCTGCAAGGTCTCATTATCTCTGTTACAATTTTGTCCTTTTTCTGAATCTCTTGAGTGGGACCACTAAATGTGCAGTTGTTTCTCCTGCAAATTGATTCTTTTATTTTTTTTCTTTCCTAAATAACGATTTGTGTATACTGAAATACCGCTTTGCTTTCACTGTATTAATTTGATCTCATCTTAGCTACTTGCTTTGGATGGAAGGAGAGAGTGTATAAAGCCATAAAGATTTTAACGCTGTCTTGAAAACACTGCATTAAAGAATTATCTATTGCTGGATGATTTCAACATTCATTTCCCTTTGAGTAGAAAAGAGTCATGGTATCAATGGAGAATACAGAATACAATTTTAATATGAAAAATAGTGGCTAATGAAAGGAAGTGCTATGGCCATTCTGAAAAACTCTAGGACATGCCTAAGATTTTGATAATAGAAAATTCATAGGTGAAACTTAGTATTCTGAGATGATGCTGGGTAACATGGAATGCTGATGCTTAATGCTTAATACTTTAATGCTTAGGAAATAGTGCATTCTGTCTTGGCTGCTCAGTGTCACTCATTCAGCCTGTAGTTTGGGAATATTACGACAGAGGGAAGGAGACAGGAGTTTATTATTTTAAACAAAGCTGCTGGTGGTGGTTTTTCCCTCTGCCCCAAATATCATTTGGAATGAGAGTTGATCTGTTCTATGTTTACTCTTAAGAAGTTTAGAGAGGGGAGGAAAAAAAAAAAAAAGGAAAAAAAAGTTAGAACTAGAATATTTAGTTTGTTTTGTTTTTTGAATGAGTTTGAGCTTACTAACAAATAGTTGAGTACTTTAGGTACATCAAAAGAGGAAAATGAGTCATTGTACTTAATAGATTTGAGAGGTTTATAAAGAATGTTTTTGTGGACTTGCCTTTACTTTTTTCAGATACTGATACTTTCAATGCTAAAATGTCTTTTTCTAAGTTTATGAACCAGACCCGTCAAACGCTTGAAATGAAAATGGAAAACCCAGGCAGTGGCAATACCTCGGTGATGAGACCAGTTATGCAGCAGCAGGTGGGATCACAGGTAGGTGATTAGGGTAATAACCTGTCTGAAACAGTAACTTGTAAATAGAGACATCTTTTGCAAGTTTGCTTAGAATTTAGGCTGTCTTTAAAGTTTCCACAGTGCAGATTCATGTTTTGCCCTCGTAAAACAAACAACATTCCCTACCCCTCGCCTCCCCCTCCCAAATTTTAAACTTCTCCCATTCATGAGATTTCCAGGGAATCTCTCTGTCAGGTCATGCTGTTGTGCTGATGGTCTTTTCCATGTAGGGTGTGTAGATAGTCTGCTGAATCATCCACACATCATTAGCACTGATGGCAACCTCTCTGATCATTTAGTGGTTCTTGTACTGCCCATGGCTTTTCTTTACTTTCTGTTCTGGAAATAGTTGTGTGGCTCTAAGAGTTAGAAAGAATATTTGAGATTTGCCTGATTTTGACATGATTTCTAAACATATTTTCTAATATGGCTTTCTTTTCCCTTTGGGCAACAGCAGCAAGGTTTTCTTAATGCTCAGATGGTGGCTCAGCGTAACAGGGAGCTAATAAGTCATCATTTTAGACAACAGAGGATGGCAATGATGATGCAGCAGCAACAGCAACCTCAGGCTTTCAGTCCACCACCAAACGTGACCGCCTCAGGAAGCATGGATGGTGCTTTGACGGGCCCTCCAATGGCTCAAGTTCCTCCACAGCAATTCCCTTATCCACCTAATTATGGTACTAGAGCTAACACTTTTTTCCCTCCCTTGTCATCTTTTCTCCTCTTTAAGTTTGTTATCAATCCCAAACTACCTAAATATTGATAATTGTGAGCATGGAAAATACACATACAAAAAAGATGACCTTTTCCACCTCCTTTCTTTCGAAGATAAATGAAATGCTTGGTGATGCTAACTGAAGCATACTGTCTTGTCTTTAAGGACTAAGCCAACAACCTGATCCTGCCTTTAGTAGGGTGTCGAGCCCTCCCAACCCAATGATGTCATCAAGAATTGGAGCTTCCCAAAATCCTATGATGCAGCATCCTCAGACAGCAGCAATGTACCAGTCTCCCGAGATGAAAGGCTGGCCGTCGGGAAGCATGACCCGGAGCAGGTAAACCTATATCTGAAAATATATCTGACATAACCTGTGTCTGAAATTTTTTCTTTCATTTTGCCTGGAAGAAAAAGCCAAGCTAGGAAGAAAAGTATTTCAAAGAGGGGAAAAAATTATGATTACAATGTGCAGTACAGTATTCATCGAATCCTCTAAAGGGTTACAATGTGTGTGAACATTCAAAATTCCTTTTTGGAGCGTAACTGCTTTTTTACATTGAACAGATACTATATGGAAATAAATAAGTTTTATGCTTCTGATAATTTAAGTAATTTTTCTTTCATGTCTGTCACCGCTGGTGCAGGGAAGGCAGTTGATCACTGAGTAGACTTCTTGGAGGTAATTTTATCTGTCCTTTTGTGCTTCAGTTCCTTTCCGCAGCAGCAGTTTAGCCATCAAGGCAATCCTGCAACCTACAGTATGATGCACATGAATGGCAGCAGTGGCCATATGGGACAGATGAACATGAATACCATGCCCATGTCGGGGATGCCTATGGGTCCAGACCAGGTAAGTTGTCTATAATGATTAATTCTGTCACTTACCAAATCTTAAAGGTTCAACAGGTCTGTTATCCTTCACGGTCTGTATGAAAAGACCTGTTGACTCTTGTCATTTTGTACAATTTGCTTCAGACTGTTCTTCTGGCACAATCCTGTTTTCAATTACTGTGTTAGTGGAGGCATAGCTAGAAACTATGGCAAGTTTAGGCCTGCTATGTAAGAGGAAGTGATTTAATAACAGCCACTGTAAAGAAAGCTAAAATTCTTAACATAGTTTTGTTGTTCTTTCCAAAAAATACCAAAGGAAGAACAAAATAATACTCAGATAAACTAAATTTGGGGCTTTGTGGGACAAGCAAGGTCGTGGAGGATGCAAAGAAAGCAAGCATTATACACGTCTTGTAAAGGGAAATAAAGGAAGGTCAAATGTCAGGTTTTCCAAAAGCACATTTCTTACTGTGACGATAACCAAGTATCCTCTTTAAGCAGCTCTGGGGTAGTATTTCTTTTCTACAAATCCATCTTGAAGAAGGAGCACTAGATGGCTGTTTTTCCTGCTAGGAACTTGACAGCAATTTCCTCTGCAAAAAGCAACACTGGACAGCTTTTCAACAAAGACTTTTATTTTCCCTGATGATGCTTTCTTCTTTTCTTTAACAGAAATACTGCTGACACCTAAACCCATGATCTCCAGACAAGAATGCGCTCTATTAATGATGCACTAGTGTTACAAAGGAAAGCTGCGCATTCTTCTTGGCAACTAGTACTGGCCTTATGGAAATAAGTGTGTTTTTTTTTTTTCCAGGTAGTCACCATATGTCCTAAGTTACTTCATTCAGAAGGAAAAAAAAATCAAAAAAACCCTTTTTTCATAGAAGCAGTCTCTGTATTACTGTATATTATGTTGTACAAAAAAGATCTTAAATATTTTTGGCGCTCTGTCTCTAGAAATGTGAATTTGGCAATAGCATTTTAGTAAATATGATGGATGCACTCCTTGTAGGCCATGTCTATTTACTGTAGCTATCCAAAGCCCTTGAACTACAGGCAGACAAGTGCTGGAGAAGTCACAGTGGTAAGAATTTTCTGATTTCTCTAGTAAGAATATCTGACAGAGAATGTAGTTCCTAGCCTTGACTCTTTTATATCAATTCCTGAATATAAATGCTGCTTTTAATCTCTTATCCCCAAGAGTCAGGATTTCCCTAGCAAAGTAACGGTGCAAAATGAATTGGCACATACTATTCCAGAATCCTGTCTGTTGATGTCACGGGGTAAAAAAGAGAGGAAAATAAATTTAAATTATTTAAAAACAATTGTGACTAATATTTACATATTGATGTGCAGCTGAGTGCACTTTATAAAAGTATATAATGGATTAATGCAATATCTTTCATAAGGACTTAGTATGAAGTAGGGTGTACTCATGTTCCTTCTTGAACACAATCTCTTTAGAGTTATTTGAAAGACTGCATAATGTAATGTTTTCTGTGTTTGGAAGTTAGAGCAATAATCTTTAATCTTTTTAAAAATAAACTTTAGAAAACTCAAGGCCAGGCACTGCTGTCTGAATCAGAATTTTGCAGTCTTTTTGTGAATAAATTTTGTAAATATGATCTTTAAGATATTGTATTATATATTATGACTTTTGTAGATCACTAACTCATTTTTGCAGAGTTTGTGAAGCTAAATATTTAACAAAGTCGGTTTCTGTAAACTAAGTGTAGTTGAGGTCCAATAGATTTTTTTTTTTTTTAAATTAAATTTAATGTCTCTGAAGCTGGGTGACTTTGGCCCATCTCTCTCTCCCCCTCTATTTTGGTCTTTGACACATCATTTATTTTTACATCTTTAACATATAGCTTTTTATAAAAGACTGGTTGGTAAATGCTTTCTCCATCTGTGAGCACTTTGTTACATTTCTTTTTACATAAGGCAATTTTACAAAAAGACTCTGCATTGTAAAAATGTTGTGACTTGTCAAGACAGTCATAGCGCATATATATATATATATATGTGTTCCCTTTTCAGTTGATGTACCTGGATTTTGTCTTTTTTTGGTCAATGTTAATGAACTGTAAACGTTCTTCAGAAGAGGTCTGTCTATTGCAAAGTATTTGTTTTTGCAGGACAAGCAGAAATCATGTAGGTTATCACGTCACACACAACCAAATGTCGGCACCTCCTTGGATTGTTCTTATAGTAATGAATGTATTTTCTAAGCAGGTTTCTCTCACATCACTGTTTAAGTTTGGTTACAAAATTAGTCATACTGCTTGCTGATGGATGTTTTAGTTCTCTGTTTTGGTTCCCCAAATGAAGATCCTATGGCAGTTTTTCCAGTTTCAGGCAGTTGCAGCAAGTTGTACTTCTGTAAGGGGGGACCAGAAGTGGTGATGATGGGTGATGCTCTAATTGGCTTTTTCACTGAGTAATGAAAACTGACTTCTCCCAAGTGAGTAAAGAAAGAAAAGCCTCTGCTCTTTATTGCTTTTTCTGCACTGTAAGCATGAGGTGGGTTTATTTTTCAGCATATTCATTGAGCTTCCATTTTAATAGAAATGGCTTTCACTGGAAAACATCCAGCCAGCTGTGTTCCAAAGGGAATATAGTTTCAGTCTATCGACCTTATGCAACCCCCATCTTTACACTTAGTACTGAGTAGAGCGGTTAGGTGATAGTATTTATCTGAAATGTTCAGTCCTACTCCAACATAC
>JAVCKT010022173.1:10349-27617 GCA_032273925.1 Rhynchotus rufescens
TTCTCCTTCTCCTTCTCCTTCTCCTTCTCCTTCTCCTTCTCCTTCTCCTTCTTCTCCTTCCTTATGTCTTAGAACACACTTATTGATTGAGTATAAGTAAGTGCTGCCTACTTGAGTAAGCTGAAAGGCAGCAATGCCTTGTTTTGTACATTAAATCAATCAATATAGTTTGTAGCTGTTCACTGTATTGATGGAAGCTGCAAACCCTGCTGGCTTCTCTTAGGTGCTTTCCTCTTTGCCTCTCTGCTACCTTATCCCCAGCGCCCTTTTAGCTGTTGGTCAAGGAGCGACTCTGTTCACACATCTGTGTACAGCTGGCTGCTGTCCTCGTGGAGCGGCGCTTGCTCCTCTCGGGTTAGAATGTTTGAGCTTTCCAATAGCTACTTTTTTTGCTGAATCCAAAGACTTTTAGTTTAAACTTGATTAATGGGGAACAAAGGCCTTTTTAAAGTGCATTGATGAATTCTTCCTTGGCAACACCGATTCTGATTACATCTAGTTTAAAACGTTTATCTATTGCAGTAAATAAAACTTTACTTGAAATCTGTTGGCATTTACTATCCACAAACTCGGTTTTGATTCTACAGCAACAGCTGAGTGTTTCTTTTTTTAAAAGAAGAAAGGAGAGAAGAAAAAAAAAAAAAAGAAAAAAAAGCTTCAGAATTTCTCAGCAGGGACCAGTTGGCTACTACAACCACCTCTGATTATTGTTGCATACAGAACAGAATTTTGCTACATGTCTTCGTTATTCTTTTGATGGCAGCAAATGTTTTTATAAAATTCACATGTAGTATTTTTATCCATATTTGTTCTAAAATTAGGCTTTTAAAGTTAGGACACCAGGAATGTTTTTTTCAATTGTAAGTTAAAACTTTTTGATTGTTTTACCAATTAGCACACATTTTATTTTAGAGTCTTATGTGCAGGCTACCAGCTGATAGATGCTACAGCAAGTATGAAATCATGTAATTCTGAGAGCAATATTTAAAAAAAAATATCTCAGGAGAAGGCATACAGTATTGAGAACTGCATTTAAGCATAGTTTACATTAAATTTTGCTTGGAATACCTGTATCTTTATTTTACAAAACAGAAAACCACGGGACTGATTTTCTAAGAGCTGGTTGTAAGGTATTACTGCTCTTCTGATTTTTGTGTTTGGATGTTAATAATAATGTAAATAAAGGTTTCTATTTAAAATCGGATCTTGGTGGCATAGTGTAATAGCTGTCTGGTATTTTAAGGCTGATAATTGTATCTGGAAAGTTCAGAGAAAATTCTGTGTTACAAAAAGTGCTGTAGTTATGACAGACTGGAAAAGCTGGAAGTGTTATAACAACTTGGACCTTCTGCCTGTGAGATATTTAACAACTAAAATTGTGTGTACAACAAATAGGCTTTTTTTTCCAACCTCAAACAGCTGGAGAGCAAAGAGTGGTTCCTTTCCCATCTTAACTTGATAACCAACCTACCTTTCATAAAATCAGTTTCTCCTTGTATAACATAATATCCCAGCAGCTCAGGGTTTTACCTGCACACAAAGGAGCCCAGGAACTTGTCATCATGCAACAGGAGCAGTAATGATGGCCTTGCAGGATTCAGATATTCACAGCTCCCCTTGGCAAAATTATTAGACTGAACACAAAGACAGGTAAGTTTTTTTAAAAAAAAAAAAAATTATATTCTTTCTGCATGCTGATAAGTAGTGGTAGACAGCTAATACTTTTCTCTGTAAAGCAGTAAAAATGTGTTTCTACAAATATGTTTTCTATATAAAAATTATTTTTTTCACTTTAATCCAGATGTTTCTGTGCTGATGATCCACTAAATCTGTAACAGGTTATAAACAGAAGCTGTGGTTAGATTAGGAAACAGTCAGATATTATTCCTGTGATTTAAAAAAAAAACTGTCAGGAAAATTTTGGAAAGTATATTTAAAACATTTGTATGTGGTACAAATACAAGCTCAAACCTAGTTTTACTGTAACACATAGAACAGAAGAACCCAATTGCCACTTCTTGGGATTTTTTTTTTTTTCCATTTAGCCACAGTTTTCATGTATGGATATGTGTTGTCAGAGATCTCTATCCCCAGTTAAGTAATCCAGCTTGAGTTTCTAATGTGCAAAGGCAGAATGGAAAATATAAAAATAATTTCCTTGATGTATCTTTATACTGTTTTTAAAAGTTCAAGTTCATATTTTGAAAAAAATGTACCTCTATGTTAAGAGTAAAGGCTCTTAAAGGTTGCTTCAATCTTCTGTTTTAAATACTCACTTCAGAAAATGTAGGTACATCTCCCAAGCCACAACAGAGAAGATCATATCTAAGGCTGCAGGCTACTGAAAGGAGAAACAGTAACTTGACATTGTGTCATATGAGCTCCCTCTTGCATGGACCTCAAACAGGTGACCTAATAACATGGAAAAAATTATAAATACAAACATCTCAGTGTTAGTGCCTGTACTACAGTGTGTTTAATAACCTTTTCTTTATGGAAAACACTCAAGTAAACTTCATATGCTGTGCTGCTTGTATAGAATGGTTTTTACCTAAAACTTAATAACTGTTATTCAAGCTGTATTATATTTAATTGGCCACAAGAGTATTGAACTAGTTGGAGCAGTGTCTTTTAAAAGTAAACATATAAGTTAAAGTACTAAGCAAATGTTGTTTTCTCAAAAGAATTGTTTTGGTTTTGAACATACAATATAATACCACCACATTAAAAGACTTAATACAAATCTGATTTCATTAAAATTTGACATACAGTTACTGAAACATTTAAGTAAGTAAAAAAAAAAAGAATTCTGAGATGTTCTATGTGACATGAAGTAACATTTTGAGAAAAAATACGTGGACATTCCACACTTTTTATTAACAAAAATTCTTCACAACCTGAAAGAGTTTATTTTCAAACAGTATATTGATCAGTATGTACATAACCCTCCCTCCCCAAAATCTGGGTTCCTGTTAGTCAAGACTTTCTCTAGAGTTCCTAGAGGTGTCAAGAGGACGGACAAATAGACATTGAACTAAAACATATCCTCAGAGGAAAGTGGAGAAATATAATGATGTTGAAACTATTCAAAGCTGCTCTCTTAAGAGTTCCTTTCCACCATTACCTACACTCCAGTTGGGGCAGAAGGGTCCAGGGGTTTGCCCTTACGCGTGGCTTTGCAGTTTTTCCCATCTTACGGCATTTAACAATGGAGCAGAGCTGAAAAGCCCTTCAAGTTTCCTCCACTGGCCAGGGCTTGGTGTAGGTGCTGCCCACGGCGATCACAGTCCTCTTTGGGATGCAGCTGCATTTCCTCTTCTGTCAGCTCCTGGAGTAGTGTTAGTGGTGACTTCTTGTAAATGCCTTGTGCAGCAGGTGAGGTATAATCCAAAGCAAAAAGCAGGTATAATAGTGGATTTCAGAGACTTGTATTCCTGACAGCAGTTCCCAAAATTTCACGGCATCTATTTAATTCACTGAACAGTGCAAACATTCTATCTAGTTGAGCTTCAAAAGTTCATCCAGTCCTCCAGGCTGGCATTGTATTTCTTTCTGAATTCATACATGTTTTCATTTAGTCTGTACATGGATTCAAGTTCTGGCCAGTTCATATCCTCACCGATATCCTCTCTCCAGCAGTGGGGGGAGATTAGCCCTCCCATCCTTCCCACAGTTGTCCTCTTTAAAATAAAACAAAGATGATTTAGTGTATAACATGCTAGTAGGAAGTAGCTGTATATTCATGTCTAATAGCTCCACGCAAGAAAAATCAAACATTACAGCTGGTCTGTAATATTTCACAAATATAGTGTATGTATCATGGAAACAACTCTGAAAATTTAACCTGTAACTACTTGTAACTAACTCCATTTGAGTTAAAGGTATCATTTCAACTAGAAATAAATACAACTAAATTAGCAATTCCTTTTGCAGGAGCTGAGAATGCCAGGCTGTACCTATGAAGGTACTTCTGCATATTTTTTTCACAGCAGAATTTGAGAAAGCCTCTTTTTAAAAGAGAAGATTCCAAAACAGGGTAATTGGCAATCAAAGGCAACACACAAACTGTTTTAATTGTCATGATGTCTTTACATTTTTTTTAATCTCACCTTTGGATTCTGGCAAGTTCAGAACTGATGAGTACTACACTTGAAGACTGTCCTCCAAGTTTTTAAGGGCAGTAAACCATAAGCAAATATGGGTTTTAGTATAAAGATAGAATCACTCAAAATAAACAGATCGATTCTGTATAAAGGAGCCTTTAGAGGAGCACTAGGAGCCTGTAGAGCTGGCACTACTGTATTTTGGGACCTCCCACTTAACCATTCCATGAGAACCATGAGAATGGTTAATAATGTTAAGAATGTGCTGCATGCAAAAGGAAAAAAAAAAAGGAAAATAAATTAATGCTTTTCATAAACTGCCTCCAACTCACAGTGACTTGGAAGATGATGGTCTCTTCACATCCGGCCATTTTCGACGCTGAAACTGCCTAATTTTCAAGCAGCAAAAGGAGAAAAAGTTAACCATCACCAAGAAAACCCACAGCTCTACAGTCTGGAATACGGGGGAAAAAAGAAGAGTTTAGTCTAAATTTTGACTAAAAAGACTAGAACATGCTTTAACAATGAACTAGGGATAGAAATACCTACAACATGCTGAAGTAATCAGGATGCAAAGATCTTGCAAATGCAGTTCCTGTCTGCTTGGTTCCCAATCCCACATTTCTAACTTTTTAGCATGAAAGTGGTATTTAAGAGTAATTTCTTTTAAAAAGTTGGTACCTGTATTGCTCGTAGCTTCCATCTTTAAGTCCTAGGTAAGGAAAAAAATTATCAGTGTTACCAAGCACTGCCTGCAGAAGATGGTATCAGGTAATGTAAAATTTTTCCAACATTAGACTACCTTCACAATATAAACATAATGTGTATTGCCATGATAAATGTTGGCGTACCAGTTGTAGTGAACATGTATTTTTGTACTTAATTTGTAAACTAGGTTGCAATTTGGGATGAGGCCTCTCCCCCCCTCCCCCATGTGCTTGAATTATGCCATGATTCTATGAATTATATTCTGTCTTACTGTATTTTCAGCCTTTAATAAGTTTTGTTCCTCTCTAAGATCCTCCTGCCCACCATGGCATTATGCTTCAGGCTGATGCTTAGGTAATGTTTCCAGAAACTGATGTTTAACACACAATAGAACAAAACTAAAACCTGAACACGCAGCCATCAGCCTCAGCAGGACACTGATAAAGAACTGCTACAAATTTCTTCTTGGCAAGCAGGTGGGTGTAATGGCACTTACCCAGCTCCATGTTCCTCGTTCTCGGGTTGCACTGTTTGTAGCCTTTGCAGCTTCTCAGTTCCATGAGCTGGACGTGCAGTTGATTAAGAACATCTCGATCTAGCGTATTTACTGCATTAATTAGCTGGCAATAAAGAGCAGTTCTTGTTAGAGAACAGACATTGTTATATGGTTCATGTAATGTGCATATGTAGAATACATGTATTTTTCCCAACTAAAAAAAAAAAAAAAAAAAAAACCCACCAGAATTTACATTAAATGGCTTGTACCAATCATGGCTTACACCAATACCATGATGTTTCACTATAACACCAAGAAACCAGGCTGATGTGCTAGCCTACTAACAAATTAGCATTTTGTCATCTTAAGCCTCATCTCATTGGGCAGCCAGAACCCTCAAGATTGTTTAATTCTCCAAAAGCAGAAATAGGCTACACAGAAAAGCTATTTTCAGAGCAATGTAGAGGGGCGTAGAGTACTAACTTTATATGTCTGTGGCAAAGGTTTGGGAAATTGCTATAGGAGCTGAATTGTCAACGGCCACTAACTGTCCCCTGTGACTGAAGAACACAAAAGTTCTGTAACATCTAAAATTTCTGGGTTAGCAGCTCAAAATACAGCATTTCTTATTGCAGAAACATGGTAGAGTGTTCTGCTTTGTTATTTCCAGAGCTGTTTCATGATCAAATACCTGGTATGGATCAGTATTGAGATCAAAATACTCCAAAAACCCAGTAGCAAATTCACAGAAGAGGAAGTTGTGCGTCTCGTTGATTGTCCTCAGACACCAGTATGTGTTATTGTTGGCACTGGTACAGGCACAGAAAGGGCCCACTGCAAATTAAAGTTTAGATGTCACAAAGACATAAAATACATGTTGCTGCTGGTAGACACTGGCAAGTAGTAAATCGTATTATTCACAATTACTGTCTTCTTCCTGAGCAGAGACTGCCTTCTGGCGCTAGGTTCCTGGCCACCTGTACTTACTGCACAGATAACTCGCTAGATACCGGCTCGCCTAGTTGCTTTTTGCTCCCCACCCCGGGAAAAGTGCAGGTCTAAGTCAGATAATCCCCCTAAAAACCAACATAGGATGGAGGTAGAGAAGAGCATTTGCTGTGCTACAGTTAAAACTGCTAAATCTGCAGACTTTGAGTTGCCGCCTGTTTTGTTCTCCCTTCTATAGGGCAAAATCACAGGACCATGCAGCCACCTATTACTTAGTTTAGAGTAGCCTTACGTGTCCAGAGCGGGGCCGTTTGCCAGTGCTGGTTGTCGTGGGTGAAGCAGGTCAGGCCGGGCATGCTGCACGTGTCGTTGTTCTTTATTCTCTTCAGCAGCTTGCGCAGCTTCTTCTTCCGCCTCTGTTCTCTAAGCAGCCACAGCCTGTCTTTCTCCTGGAGGGCTTTCCTGCACATAAGAAACATTAAGATCATGCTGGCACTGTTACACTTGTGCATACCTAAGCTGCTAATAAATTAAGCTGATTTTAGGGGAAAAAAAGTATTTGGAATTTTTAAATTAATGTCCTGTCTTCCAAGTGGCTCTAGAGATGCTTAGATTGTAGCTTGTATTCCTGGACCAAATATTTACTTCTTTGCATTTCCTCTTTCAAGGGAGCATGACTTACTTGAAAGGATGAAGATGTGATCCTCTATGTCTCAGTTTGCTTTTATGTTTTGAATGGTAACTGTAAAAACAAACAAACAAGATGTTAAATCAACAACAGAGAGACAGTTGTTCATCCCACATTACTGCACTGCATTTGGCTCAGGTTCGATGCTCTCATTCATCATCTGCTCTGAGACTGAAATACAACCCACAACCCTCTTACTAGCCACAGAAACAAGCAAAACCAAATTAAGTTCAATATATACATTATCTTCTAAAGAGCACATCATAAGTCAGCTAATGTCTGCTCCTCAAAACAAATAAATAAATATATTTTAAATAATTAAGAGCTGTAAAGAAATGCAATCCTTAAAGCAAATTAACAAAATAAGATTATTAAAGAACTTGAATTTAGTCAATCCTCATCTTCCACAGACACTGGGTTTTCATGAACTAAAAATACGTACAATGCAATTCTGCAAATAACATGTGTGTCAGGTACTTCATTGATTTCATTGAGACTATTCATATGAATAATAGTTGCACAAGTGCCTCCTCTATTCAGTCAGAAAAAGGTAAATCTAAATGTTCACTAGAAAGATAACTTCCATTTTTACTGACATGTTAAATAAACTATATTAACTTTAGTTTTAGAAGTGGTGGATTATAAAGCTATATAAAGTTTGGGGGAGATTTGCCATTCAGAATTATATTGATTGCATTTCACACACAACATATCCTGGCTTTGAGAAGTGGGATGGGAAGTCATTCTCACCCTCACTTCATGACCCTATTAGCCCACATACTATTTAGAAGTATTATTATTAGAATTATTAGATATATATTATTAGTATTATACCCACTACTATTAGAAAAGCTTCCCGTGATGCAGCAGCAAGGACACTGATACTCTGTCCCTGTGGAAGAGCCGGAGGGCTGGACCCGCTGCCGCAGCTGTGCCCGCACAGGCAGCTGAACTGGCGGCTGCTGCCCCGGTGCAGCAGGTCCGCAGCGCCGGGCAGCGCTCAGCCGCCCGGCCCCTGCCTCCCGCTGCACAGGACAGCTCCTCGGGAGCGTTCAAGAAATACCTTATCTTGTTGCAATCACATTCTTCAGGTCGCTTCTTCTTCAGATGCCCTCTCACCTCCCTCAGGTTTTTAATTTTATTTTGCAAAGTCTCAATCTGAATAAAAGTAAAGATAGTCATTAAAAAAAAAAAGAAAAAATCAGAGCAGAGCACAATTTAACCATGTTCTAACTCTCTCCAGGCCCTTCTATGCTATTAAATGCTGCTTTTCACCACCTTCCACACCTCCTACCACGAGCAAGCATTTTCAGTTTCACAGATTTTCCTTCTTGAACAATTCAGGGTATTTGCAAAGGTAGAAAGGTGACCCAAAAGAAACCAAAGCCCCTGGAGTTCAGCCTGTTACAGATCTAAGTGAGTGGAGCAGTGTTCTCAAGTCCCTCTTCGGAAGTGGTGCCTTTCCATCATTTTACATGATGTTTTTTGGCAATATCTGGTCATGTAGGATCTGGATTAGCCATTCATTTAGCTCTGCTACCCACTGCTTATGTCCAGCCCCTGGCTCGTGAGTCAATGAAACACCTGGTGCAGCCCAGCCCACCTACACACAGGTGTATCCAGGCTTCCACCTTGGCTCTTTATCCAGCTGAAAAAACAAAGTCACCCAGTCTGAGCAAAGAAATTACTGCTACTGCAAGACATCAGCGACTGTAAAACTAACGGACACACTTGAGTGACAAACAGAGAAGACATCAAGAAAAATGTCTTCCAACCCTCTGACCCCGAATCAGGACCCCCTAAGGACAGACGTGAGCGCTCATGCTCTCTGATGCTCCACGTAGTCCACGTCTCCTGAAGTGTGAAAGAGCTGGAGGCAGTACAGTGACACTGAGGATGTTTGATTTGCCCCTTCTGAAACGCTAGCAGCGCTAATACGTTTTTTTCCAATACCTGCCTTGTTCTGTGCCAATCTGTACTGTAAAGGCCAGCAGGTTCTCATGTACAGCTGTGAATTCATGCGATTTGCTAAGAAAACAAGAAGGGATCCTGTCTTTATGAAATCTCTACTGCGACACCAAGCAGTGGGGCTCACAGAGTCCCTCCAGGCAGACAGACTCCCATAGAAACTGTCAGCATGATCCTATCAGCCCACAGAAACCCATGCTAAAAGCACACATTGCAAATACATGCCTGATAACATCACTGACCTCATGGTCAATATGAAGTTTATGGTCCTTCCAAGCTTGCAGTGACCTGTACAGATCTGTGTCACACTGAACAGTATCATTCTCCAGGATATAGCACCTGGCAACAGAAAAAAAAACAAATGGATTTATTACTATACATAAAATAAATCCCACCAATGCAAACAGCTGGTTTGAACAATACAGTCTGAGGACACATGAGCTTGGAAATGATGTGCAGAACTCAGAAAAGGCTTCTTTTCCAGAAGAATTCCAGAGACTTAGGAGAGCACCCTATGAGCCAGGAAAGGCTGTTGTTTTGAGTAGCCATGGAAATTTTTCCAGAAGAAAAATTAAGGGGAGAATCTCCTTATCCCAATGAAGTAGACCCTGTTGACTGTTTCATTTCTGTATGTAAATTGTTCTGCACAGAGTTCCTATTTATTCATTAAGCTGCCTACATAAACAATCTCTACTAACTAGCAGCCACTGAGAGCGGTGCTCAGAAGCTATTTCCCTATGTACAATTAAGTGATACGGAGGTAGCAGCGAGAAGAAAATGCTTCTTTATAAGATGGATTAGAACATCACAAAGAAAAATAAAGAAAACTTGCAATTTTCTATAAAAGGAATAATGTCTCCCTGACTTATAAGGCTAAATGCCCTTTGACAATATTAAGTTTTTGTGTTTTACTAACTTCTAGTGCAACCTGGGCTGTTAAGATTCAAGATTTCTCCAAAATATTGGCTTATTTGATAACCTTAGAAGTTTATTAAGGAGCAGGAAATACCATGTAGTTAATTCTGAGTACTTGCTTAAGTACTTGCTTAAATGCAAGCTGAGTGTTTTTCACCATTCTTTTATTTATATATAATAATTAATGTCTTAAAGACAGACATCACAGGCACTGCCCTCGTGTACTCACCTGTGAGTCACTTTTATTAGGTTGGGGGCTGCGTACTCGGCAATGCCGCCAGTGCCGCTGTATTCCCCCACGTCTCTCTCCTCCTCTTCACGCGCAGCAGCCCTCTGCACCTTGTGCCTCCTGGTGACGTTCCTCGGCACCACGGGCTGGAATCCATCCTCGAGCCCGAAGTTGTAAACCTCCCCATGCAGCTCGACAGACACAGAGCGGATAGAGCGATTCCGGACGTAGCTTGGCTTGTACTCTGCACGGGAAGGAGAAAAGAAACAGTTTGGGGAAAACGCTGCAGTAGATTTTGGCAAGGGCAGGTCATGCCTTAAAGCATGAGAGGGGGCTGATATAATCCAAATGCAGACGGATGGCAGGAGGGAAGGAAAAGAAACAAAAGTTTCGCTAGAACAGTGAGCAGCAGCTTCCAAGCAATCCTGCTCTTCCCCCCAGAGTCACCAGATGGCAGCCAGAGCTTGTAAATTCCAGCTGAGCAGCAGCAGGGACAGGCACCCTCTGGCCACAGCTCCCGCTCTCCAGGACAGTGTGGGGCCCCTTCCCAGGTCAGTGCCGGGTTCAGTGGGATGCATCCTCAGGGCCTGGCACCTTGTGCAGCTCTGTGCTCTTTCTGCAAGGTAAGAGACTTCATTCTGTGGAGAGGGGCTGACCCTGAACCTCCCCCTCCATCCATGTCTACTTCTTTGCAACGTTTTCCGTAGCTCAGACTGGCCAGGGAGGTCTTGACCAAGCACCACCCGGCCACACCGCGAGGCCCTCAGCCCTGGCCTCCACATGCTGCCCGCCACCCTGCCTGAGACCTCATCTTTCTGCCACTGCTGCTTGCCCAAGTGCTCTGTCCCAGCACACATGCCCTGAGCTGCTTTTCTGCTTGTTCTGGACCTGCAAGAATATACCTTAGCCATGGAGTTTAAACCAGTATCTAAGCTTCCCTAATGCAGGATAGGATCCACCTGGGCCACTATTTCCTACTCATTGTCAACAATGTCTGAATCATTCCTTACATTACACAGATCATCCTGTTCCTTGGGAAAGGAAGTACAACCGGACTGAATACAAGCGCAGAGCCTTGCTCTGCTCCCAGCCCTTGCTCCACACGAGGCCTAGAGGAACCCGGGACAGACGAGCAGGTCCCTGGGCTCCACTCGCCACCACTGAGCTGCTCTTTCTGGCAATTCCAAGCTCCTTCATATTGCCCACTTTCTTTCTCTATGGGACAATCTCCATGGCAAAATAAGCAGAGGAAAGGGAGAGAAAAAGAAAAAAAAAAAAAAAGCAACTGGAGGCAGGGTAGAATAGAGCAAAAATTGACAGAAGAAACATCCACCCCCCTGCACAGCACTGGCACCAACACTCTGACACCTTCTACAAATTCCGGAACAGTCACACGCTCAAAAGGTGTCTGGAAGATTTGGGGAAGAGAAAGGAACATCTCTTCCCACCTGGAACTGGTCCCAGCAGGGAGCTCTTGCCAGGGGCACATGCACCACGCGGACACGGGCTGCGAAGGGCACTAACCAGGAGAGTCACAGCTGAAACAAGGAGAGGACAGAAAGAGGAAAACAAAACCCAAACCAAAGAGTGGGTTTCAGGCACCCATTCAGGAAACGTTTGAATAAATGAGAAGGAAGCTGAAGTCTTTTCATAAGCAGGAGGAAATTCCTACACCCTGCCAATTATATTCAAAGTATAAAGTCCCATTTCTTTAATTGTTCCCTCATTTCACCTTGTCAAGCCCAGCCAACTAGCAATTTCCCTCCCTTCCAGCTCTCTCAAGCCAACCTAGCTCAGCAAAGAGCTGCAGGGAACTGCAGCCCACGCAGGTCCCAGAAGCACAAAAGCCCAGGAGTCACTTCTCCCTTGAAGCCAAATCCTAACCCAACCTAAAGAACAAATTGGGCTGGAGCGAGGCAGCTCACGAAGGGCTCCTCGTGCTGCATTATCACAGTGCAGTACCCCAGAGCTGTGGTTAGTGCCAAACAGCATCATTTCCAGCAAAAACGGTTCAGATCGATATTCAGCTGTGCTCTCCCACATGCACCGAGGACAAATTCCAGCCTAAGCCCCGAATCCTCCCTCAAGGTTAAGCTTTGCTCTGCAGGTCACTGCACACATAACCCACAGGCAGAGTAGGTCCAGGACTATTAAACATTTGGCTCAATCTATCTATCCCGCTTTTCAAACCGCTCAGGTTTAGTCATGGTGAGTTCTGTGAGTCCCTGTCCTCCTTGGTCTGCCCTTGCAGAAGGCAGCTCTCTAGAGCGGGTACTGCTGAAATGTCCTATCCTCAAAACCGAGTCTGGAAGGGGAGTCTGGAGCCCTTTCAGCCTGAGGGCGAAGCGCTGCTCGCTGCTGCCGGCATCCTGCTTTGCCTTCGTCATCCTGCTTTGCCTTCATCGTCCTGCTTTGCCTTCGGGTCACTTGAGGAACCGGCTCCGGGCGGGAAGGAAGCGCTCTGCCCCGGCCGCGTCTCCCCAGGCCACTGGGGGCTCTCCCCCAACTGGTTTTTTAGAGCTATTTTTTAACAGCGCCTCAGGTTTCAGCACTGCAGAGCATGAACTGCAGTATCTGAAATTATTGTTCAGTTGAGTAAAGTGAGATAATGCTTTATTATAAAGCCATAAACTTCATATCTGACATAAACTTGCCCAGCCTAATCCCAACCTCAGCACTTGAGCCTTATTACTTACTTTGCAGCTGCCAAATTCATGATTAAACACTGAGATCATTCAGAAATGATGGTTCTCTTAGGGAAAACAGAGAAGCCGAACCCAGGGCATGCGCGAGTTGCTGCTGCACGGCGATATTCCCAAAGCCAAAGCGCGGCCGCGCCGCGGGAGCCGCAGCAGCGGAGAGGCCGCTCGGGCTCCCGTTTGCCACCCGTGCAGGCTGTAGGTTTGGATCTGATGCATTTTCTGGCACATAAATGACCACAGAATAAGGCAGTAAGCAGCAATCTGCTGTTAAACATGTGCCACAAGGAAAAACTCTGCTGCCAGCCCTGTAAACACCAACTGGAGATATTCAGAATTTAGCAGAGAAGCAGCACTTTTTTTTTCTTTTTCTTTTTTTTTTTTTTAAATTAACACCAGGGGGAAATGAGGCACTTTTAAATTAAATTCTTGAGGATCTCTCAAACTGTAGAAATATGGATGGGGGTTAGAGGTGATTTTTCTTAAGCATCAGGCACAAAGGGAATTCAAAAATACTATTTTAAATCTGTGCCCTTAGAGACTTCAAGGAGAAAAAGAAATCTTGTGAAATCCAGTTTCCTACAACTGCTGCTAAAAATTTTACTTCATTCTTTTTAAAGTAATACATTTTGCACATTCAGGGATTTTGCACAACAAGCAAAGTCAGGTCTTAAAACACAGGAATTTTGCTACAGCATTGAGACTACTTCACAAGAAAATAAGAAAATTGGCATAAAAATGTGGCAGACCCTTTCCATAGACTCCTGTTCCTTATTTGCAGACCTGTGCAGCCTATCCATTCTCTGTGTGCAGCTAAGAAACTCCTTTAATCATACACATTTGCTTATCACAGTAGAAAAAGATTGAATACACAGCAAGAAAAACACAGCAGAGCCCACCAGCACTTTTAAACTTTCCTCCTATTGCAAAATTTTGCTTCATTTTTTCTTATTAAAACAAAAGCAAACCAAAGAGGGCAGAGAAATGCACGTGAAATTGCTGACTCTCAAAGGCAGATATACCAAATGTTAATGTTTCTGTGGTTCTAGCATTAAAAGCTACCAAATTTATTCAATTGAGGAAATACTCTCGCTTGCTACATGCACCGATGCACCTGGTCAGGCATCTGGGTCACATCTACATTAGCGAGCAATTAGTTCATCAAAACATTTGGTGCTCAGGCCCCTCCATCTAAAATTTATGTGGCCTTTGGCAGGGCTGGGTTTGGTCTGGTGCCCTTGCCCACCCTCCTGCCTGCCCCTGAGCTGTCTGAGTCTCTCTGGGAGCCTCGTCCGTCGGGGCTGGAACTCACCTGAGGTGCTGCAGCAGCAGCAGAGCTACCAGAGCAGTTTTCTGCAAGTGACCGTAGACTAAAATACAGCAAAATTGCTCTGCAAATGCCTCCCTGCTGCACGTGGGGAAAGAGAACGACCAGGGGATTCCATTCCTAAGCACACTATTGCTGTGAACCAAAGCATTAATGCAGACAGGGCCTATTCTAGATTGAAACTTCAATTTTCTGTTTTCCTATAGCTCTATCTGACAAAAAGCCTTGGTGGCGCTGACAAAAATCTGACAAAAAGCCAGGGGGGCTGCACGCCGTCGTGCATCGACCTCGAGCACCGGGCCCCAAGGACTCCCGCTGGGCTGTGCGACCCGCTTTATCTCCCATCCCAGCACTTATAAAATCCCCACACACGACCTCAAAATTGAGGTCAGGCACTAGCACCGCCTGCAGAACATGGGCTGCAAGGCTCTAGCTTCTCTTTTGACAATTTGCAACCCAATGAACCAAACTGCTAAGTAGCTTTAAAAAATATCCCTGGGATGTAACCTTGCCTTGCACTGCTTGATGTTCGTGCCCTTTTGGCACACAGGGTATTAGCGAAGTGAATGTGAAAGAGCAGCTGGCACCAAACTAGACGGTGCCAACAGGTCTAAGGGAACCTCTTCCCCTGTGTACCACCCCCGGGTGGGGGCAGAGGGAGAAGTAAAGTATCTGCAGGCAATTATTTCATTCAAGACACAAGCAATGGGAACACGATTGCCAAGATCCTATCTCGGGCTGCTCCAATTATGCCTCATGGTTGAGGGAGGCACCATGAGCTGAAAGGGATGGTGCAAATGCTGCCTCCTCCGAGCAGAACCCTGGGGAAAGGATGGCCCCATCCCTCTGCTGATGGTATCTTTGCAACCTTCACTCTTTTGCCTCAATCTCCTTCATACACAAGTGAAAGGTAATTATACACTTAATCACCTCCTCTGGATGTTGTGAGAATTAGTTAATGTTTAGGAAGCACATCACAGATGAAAAGTACTTAAGTAAGTGTTAAGTATTATTAGATAGCATTATGTTGCCTTCACTTAAATTGTTTGCCTCTTCACATTTAAGTGTCTTCGATTTACTCCTGTTATTTGATGCCCCATAACTGAACTTTTTTCCTGTGACTTATAAAAAAAAAAAAAGTTAATTGAACTGCAACCTCTAGTGTTATTTAAAGATTATCTGCTGTGCCACATAAGTAAACAGCAAGTATAATTGAGTAATTTCATCTTGGAACCAATAATTTTTTTTTCAACTAAAATTAGTTTAGTAGGTACTAATCAGCTTGCAAGGCAAATATAATGGGAGAAAATCAATTTAAACTCTCTGTTTGAAGCTTGTGCCAGGTCATTATAGAGAAAGACTAATCTGCTAAATAATTAAGGCTCTGCATTTGTGGAGTGAGACGAAAGAAACATTGCAAGTGAATAATAATTCTGTGCTGCCATTTGCCTCTTTAATCTATAATTAGACTAGGTACTTCAAATATAGATATTAGCCTAAGGTTTAAAACAGAGTCAGTGGAAAGGGCTTTCTGAAGAAGCACCTGCTCTGTGCCAAGGAAACCAGAAACAGGCTCATCCCCTTTGGATGTGAGCTCTGGTTAAAAGTCAGCCTTGGCTCTGCTGACTGAGCATAAGGAAAGGATGTCAGAAGCAAACAGCCTCTGTAACACAGTGCACGCATCCTTATTAAAAATAAATTACTGCAGTAACGGCCCAAAGCACTGCAGCATCTACTGAAAATCTGAGGACTTGCTATACAGCACTGTTCATGGCCTATGTAAAGATGCTGCTTGCTGCTTCAGTGTGTGTACAGCATTTCTAGTTTCAAAAGAAATAAATGGGACCATATATTCTATCAAAACATTGTTCTTCCTACAAACTGAGGATATTTTCACGTCTAATTGTTCAGTATGAGATACTCATCTTCGTATTTAGATGTCTAATAAATAACCTGGTCTTCAAGGACATCTGTAGGATTTAATGTCCGTGAAAATCAGGACAATTATGGGTGTTTGAGAACAAACTCATAACAGTTTTCTAAGGCAGAAATAGAAGACATAGTGGGTTCACTTACTCTTCTTGGAGAAGAGTTTCTTTCTCCGTCCGACGTGGCTCAGCTTGTATTCGTTCTCTTCACAATTGCAGTCTTCACTGTTCCTGTTGTAATACTTGGGCAAAAGGTTGGAGGTGCCTTTGTTGTTGCCTGCAGCTGACAAGTTGGCCATTCCCTTGCACTTGTGTAGCTTGAGCTTCCCGCTGGCATCTTCCACACACTGCCACTTCTGGAAGAAACATTTGATCAATAAAGCTCTGCCTCAAAATCTATATTGTCCAATGGCCAGCAAGTCCTCCCCACTGTAAGCTGGAGCTTATCTATTGTCTGCTACCAAAACCAGTTTCTCTAATGTTCTCAGACAACACAGCAGCTCTCTGTAACACTCACTTTTGTTTTCTGGGAGGCAGAACATTGGGAACTGCTTAATAAAATCAATATTACTGCTAAAAACATGGTGACAGGTCCCAGAAAAGACCTGTGTGACAAACCAAGGAACTTCAGAGCTCATCTATCGGGTCTGAGAAGGATCCCTGCTTACAAACAGCTGTGTTCGGCTGGCAGGAACCTACACGACCATCGCACCACTCCTGCCTCAGAGCCACTATCATTCAGCTGAACAGACCAGGCCTGATATAATATCTGCCCCATCCCCTGCCCTATAGAAGCAAAGCGACTTTTCTGAGGAATTTCCTTTTTGTTCCTGGCTTGGTGGTGGGATGAATTTATCAAATTGCAGATTCTTTTTTTTTTTTTTTTTTTTTTTTAAATTCAATTATCTGAGCTGATTATCTAGACATCTTCAGCCAACAGAGGGGAAGAGGCAGCAGCTGGCTACAATTCATTTCATCTTAAAGCAGACATATAAAAGAGATGAGAAAAGGACTACCTTACAGGCCCTACACAAGTGCCTGCTTATCTTCATTGACCTAGAAAGGGTCTAGATGACTGGATCAGCTACGGATGTCTGCAGTTAGATGAGATTAATTCCATCCAGAGAGCTCCTCTCAGGAGCTTTTCCCATTCAATACACTTGAGCTTGAGTCAGTTTACGGGGGAGCTGAACGGGATGCCTGTAAAATGATAATCCCTCTTTCTCTCAGACTAAAGAAAATCTTATCTCTAATCCCCG
>JAVCKT010022173.1:28750-39887 GCA_032273925.1 Rhynchotus rufescens
AGAGTTATATGAAACTTGTTTGGGGAAATATATGAACAAATTGCATTTTCTGCCCAAGAGATCTTTCTGTTGTAGAAATACACTATATTAATAATAAAGGCCTTTTCAACAGATTCAACAAAAAGTTAAATGCCATGATGAAAACTGCCATAAATAAATTCCCTGAAGTCCAAAATAGCTATTCTCCATTTCTTTAATCTCCTGTCAAAAAAAAGCCAGTGATGCTCACCTTTTCCCCTCCAGGTGAACTGGAAGAATTCCTTTATTTTTTGGTGCTTTCCAAGGCAGCTGTATGCTAACATGGAAGTATCTTCCAGGCTTTGCTGGAAGGGCATGGTGTATACATCAACAGGCCCATTGCTGAATGAATGTAAACCACTTCAGAAGCAAACAATGAATACATGTTGCAATAAAGGAGAGTCTCAGTCTCTTAAATTTTCCTCCAAATAGGTACAGGCATGTGTGAAAACGTGTCTGGGATCCTGTAAGTTCCCCTGCTTGCTTGTAAGTACAAACACAACCTCAGCATCGTGGCTATATCAGATGTAGTCATTCCCATAGGATGTTTTTTTCAAACTTAGGGAAAAGAACAGTGGTAGAAATGGAACTGTGAAAATCCCTACTTGACTTAAAGCTTCAAGAAGCTTTAACCATTGTCAATTCTGGCATTTTGAATTTATATCTAGTGCACAACATACAAAAACCCACTGTCAACTCCTGGAAGCAACTACAGTATTTTTTAAAAGGTAATCATCTAAATAATTAAGTCCCTATATAAAGAAGTCTAAGTGCCTCGGAGATACTTAGGCTCACAGTCACAACTGATAATCATCCAGCAGCAAAATATAATTACATATAAATAGTGGATTAACTCAGCCAAAAAAGCAAAGTGCCCGTAGTTCACCATTTGCACCCGACTTTTCAGGTCTTTTCTTCATCAGTCCAAAAGATACATTCCTTATTCAGCTTGTAATATGTCCTTACGTAATATGTCCTTATGTAGTTCATAATATGTCACAGGAGCTAAGTCCTGAAAGGGAAAGCAGCTCTAACACAAACTAGGGAACAGTGGAAAACATGAGCTCTTCCACAGTCTTTATCCCAGCTCATGTCAAAACTCCAAAGGAAGGACCTTTCTTTCTTCCTGTGCTCAAGTCATCAGATAAATGGCTTCTGCACTACATTCTGAAGCCCATCAAGCCCACGTTGTGCAAGACTTTCCAGACACCTTTAGTCATCAAAGATGTTCCAGCTGGAGGTTTCCCACCATTTTTAGGGAAGCAGTGCCAAGGCAGTGGCTGCGCTGGTGCTTTCTGCCACCTACTGCGCTGGGCTTGTTCTAACACCTCAATCTCTACCCGACCTCCCACTTCAAAACATGCTACTCACAGTTCTTCCCGTGTGATTCAGAAGAGCCTGGGCTGTATTTAATGGAGAAATTAGTCCTACTTAACAGAAACCTGGTTCAAAGGTATGCTCTGAAGTTAAAGAGAAGACAGCCTGTTAGATAACTTCCCCCAAAGCCTAACTATATACTGTATATATCAACAATAGCAAATTAGGACTTCAATATTAATGTAACATGAATCTAACAGCAGCAGTTGTATTCCAAATAAATGCCCCGCTTCTCTCCAGCAAAACTATTAACCTTGAACATGCAAATGATCCCCTAATGGAAGACATGCATTTTCCTGGGTGTCAGAAAATCAGGATTTCTCTAACAACCTCCATCACCATCAAGTGGTTTTGCATTATTGTGCATCAGAGCCTTCTTGCCACTACAGCAATTACAGATGTTAATTCAAAGTCATTACTTGAGGGCCAGTCAGAAATAAATGGCCATGACCTTCCCAGCAGGATATTTCATGCAATTCACTCATTTCTTCAGTGAATCTCTCTCAGTCGACATTGTTGTCCTTGGGGAAAAAAGGGCTAATCACACAAGTCCTGCTTAGAGAAGACAAAACATACAGATCTGTGGGCTGGAGTCCTAAGTAATCACATTACATCTCATCAGTTCCTCTTTTTGTTAAGGAGAAGAGGCATCATTCCTTCTCACAGAGAAGTGAAAAGTGAATCTGTGTCTGATCTGCTAGCAAGGCTCCCCTCTCTAACGGCCTTAAGATTATCCGCTCTAGTATCCAAGGTTTCTCCAGGACAAGGAAGTCCTCCCTTCCTTTGTGGGAAGCCCCACGAACTCCCCTCAGTGGCACTCATCTGCTGTAGCTCATGTGGATGTTTTTCTGCTGCCCCATTCTTGCTGCCACATTGTACAGCGAGTTCAAAACACACACTCAGAAGGGCTAGAAATACTGTAGCTTCCAATCTAAACTTACTCTTGAACAGTAGGGCCACATTTTTTCTTATATGAGAAAATGTGCTTTCTATAGCTTTTCTCCCACATTGTGGTTTGCTCCTTGTGTTTTCTGGGCTAATTAGGATAATACAGCAAAATCTGCAGAGGCACAAGGCTCTCCGAGAGGTATTTCTACAGCTTTGGCTGGCAGCTCATCCCGCTGCTCAGATGTTACGGGTTTCAGGAAACAGTCAACCTGAATTTCCCCTTGTCTGCCTCATACACATCACTACTTCTCTGTTCTTGTTGACTGAAAATAATTGGCTCCTGTCTTCTGCATAGTATCTCTTAGATTCATGTAGGCAGATGTCTCTCTCCTCAGTTGTTTTTTTTTTACAGACCAAATATGCCCAGTTCCTTAGTTCATGCTCACAAAGCTTATTTTATTAATCTTTATTAATCTTTTATCATTTTGCAGAGGGGGAGCGGTTCTTCTCTGCACCTTCATCCAATTTATCCATCAGCAAAGGATGAATCTAGTTTCTCCTATTTCATATCATTAGTATATAAATAGTGCTCCTCTGTTTTTTTTTGTTTTGTTTTGTTTTCCCCTCCTTTCCTCCTCTTCATTCCCACTGGACATTATTTCATTACACTGGCTCATGACTTTTCAAGAATGTGACCTCTACTCTCTGTTCAAGTTCCATTGTCACTCACTCAAACCTTAAAATTACAAGAGGAATTCACAGGAAATGAGGGGTCTCTCTAATGTCACAAGTTATAGCTGAAGTGGGGTAGCTAGATCAATCAGCATGGAAATGAAAGTTTAGGTGAATACTTGATCTGAAGCGTGATAATATTATAATTAAATATTACTACAATAATTACAGGATGTTATCAAATGCTCCCAGCTGCTGTGTTAGGTGCTGCAGAAGCTAAGAGTGAGTGAACCCTGCGGCCTGGCCAGGAATGGCATCGGTGGCGATGGAAGAATCAGAAGCCCTGAGAGGGGAACGGACTGGGCAGAGCTCTCACCCCAAGCCTGGACAGTCCCGAGACTGACGCTCGTCTCCTGATCCTCCCCGTGTTGTCTTTGAGCTAACATACAGTGCTCCTTGTATCAGGATGTTTGAGGGTTTAAGCATTTCTTTTTCTTTTAAGTCAAGGCTACTGTCAGCCTTGGCAAGGTACATACAACATTCACTACTGCATTGACAGGGAGTTAAAAAAAATCTGTTTGTTAACAAGAAATGTGAATTTCTTAGTTTTGTGAAGCATATAAAGAACAAAAAGACTATAATAGAAAAACAGACTCTGGACATCATTATGTAGGCTATTTCTGGCTAAAAGAGGAAAACAGCATTGTTAATTATAATTCTTGATAAGGAGTACAATTATTGAATAACAGTCCTTAATAAATCACTGTGATTTTAATTTTCATGGTTAGTTGCTTCCTAACGTTATCAGTGAGAGGGCTGATAACATTTTTAATGCATGAAGCTATCAACAAGTCATTTCTTGTTGCAGTTGCAAGTGAAGAACCGGATCCCTGCAGCTGCTGGGCACGTGCAACTTGCACTGGAGTCAGGAACTCCAAAGATCCACCTAACGCGCTGCTGGGAGCGTCTGCATTCCAGCTGGTTTGATATGATTCGCTGCTATCAAGGGGACCTAAATTCCTTAGTAACCTCCGGGTATCTCTGCTAGCTACTACAGAACTGCTGAACTACAAGAGAGAGAGAGACCTAAAACTTTCTTCCCTGTTGTTAAAGAAATGCCTCAGAAAGCCCGATTTAGCTTCCCAGGTCTCACAAGCATAACTAGAAGCTTCAGGGCCCTCAGGAAAAGGAGAAAACATGAACTATTCTCTCTAGTGTTCCACCCCTGGCACTACACACTGGCTAAATGATAATTATAGTGGCAGGAATACAGTCTAGGGATGCCATTTGGAAACTGCCGTAGGAAAGCACGTATTAGTCAGGATGATTTTCATCACTGCTCTGCCATGCTATATCACAGAATTTGGGGGGCCAGGGGAGTAAGTGGCATGCTTTTGCTTATGATAGCTTCATGCCACTTGGTTGTTCCTCATGAAAGGAAAGAGGAGCATCCTTCATGCTCCTGAACAGCAGGTGGAACAGCACCAAGCAAGCAGGGATAGCTGTGTAACCAATTTTTCACTTGCAGAACATCCGCAGGGAACCAAAGTGCAAATTTTTACATTTTGAATTTTCATGGTCATATGAAATATGAAATATGCTTTTTAAAGCTATGTAAAGCAAAATTCTACTTGTATTAGATTTGCATGCAAGCACAGTCTTGAAAAGAAAAAGGGCTGAAAAGGAAATAACATAAATTCAGGCACCTCTTTTCTCTGCAAATTAGAAATATTATTGTACTACACCAAGCCTGCCAAAGACAAAAATCTTATTTTTTTCAAACGTACAGCACGGCCTCCCTACAGCAACTGGCAGTGCTGCAGGTATCGCATATGTAGCGAGTATGCAAAAAGTTGGCAAATGACTTAAAGAGAGATTTTGTGCAGCTGCTGTTATGATCCTGAGGAGTAGCTGGGAATACTCCGCAGAGCGGTGCTGCTATCTTAATTGGCTTCCACAAAAGCACATTAATGCAGACCGCCAGATAAAAGTGGGTCAGCTTCCACTTACCAGCCAGTTTAGAATGAAAAGTTGAACCATGCTGGAGAGAAGGAATTTGTGTGCAAGCCATTAGGTACCAGGATAAACGTTTTTTATTTCATGTGGGAAGAAAGAGTTCATCTCTTAAATCCTTGAATATAAATGCTGGGCTGCTCTTTCATCTGAGGCTACAGTTACCCTTTGTTGGATGCAAATAACTAACACAGCCCAAACCCAACTAACTGAAAAAGGAAACATGGCAACACACACATTCCCATTACGCTCGGAAGCATTTACATATATTACATTGCCAGAAAGATCCCACATAATGAACTACGAAACAAGGGTTTAAACGCTGTGAATAGCCTCATCTCCATGATCCTGGTGCTCCCTTATCAAAACGATTATAGGTCAAGGAGGGTGGCAGAGATCTGCAAAGGAAGAGCCTTTAGTGGCAATGGAGCAGTATTCACAAGCCTGGGCTTTCACAAAGGGGGATTTCAAGTTCTCAATCTCACATTCACAACTTTCTCTCTCCTCAAAACCTCATCCTTGTCTTTTCTTGTTCACTCCCCTCCTGAGTCTTTCTCCTCCGTTCATGCTCCCTGCTTGCCCTTCACAGGCTCAGGACTTTCTGTGCATGGAGTAGCAGCCTCCCCAGAAGTTATTTGAGTCGAGAGAGACTCCTAACGACTTCAGCTTCGGCTAAGTCCTGACCTCGACTCCACTTCATCTTTAAACCAGGATGTGAAAACTTATCTCTTGTACTAAACACTTGGGATATTGTTAACTGCACAATAATTAAGTGCCCTGCCAGGTCTGTAACCCCCATATCTGTACAAAATAAATGCCCCCAAACCAGTGCAATGTGAGCAGTGCATTTGGGCACACGCTACCTCCTATGCAGAGCTGTGAACAGCATCAGCAAACAAATAACAATCAATTGTCATTTGAGAAGTTATTCTTTGCTCTGAGAAGACTATAGGGTGCACCCACACTTAGGGACAATTTACCCTCAAATAAGCACATTCGTTTCCCACTGTTCCTGCTGTCTAGACAGAGTACGAGGACATATTCTCTGGAGTAGGGGTTAGATGGACTGAGACTCCCTCGAGAGCCCTTCCCAGACTCTAATTGACTTGATTGTTAGGCAATTTTTTCCTGATGTCCAACTTAAATTTCTTTTTTGCTCAATTTCATCCTATCACTTCCAATTACGTTTGACTCAACTGTTCAAAACAATTCTCCTCCTCCCAGTCTGCTCGGAGTGAGGATGCAGTGCACACATCTCTTATTAGCACACCTTCACTTTGAAATGTATTGGCAATTCTAAGTACAGAGCTGACATTCTTCCCCCTCTTCCTACAGATGTCAAAGATACTTCATTTTCCCCAGAGAAAAAAGAAGCCTGTGCCTGTGTGCAGATAATACAGGGACGTCTCCTTCTCTTCTATAACTGAGACATGTGGTAATTATAGCAAGAAAACCTGAAAATGGCTAAGTTAACTTATATAAAGAGACAGCCTCAGTGACAATGTGGTCTTGGAAAGTCTCATTTCCCCTCTGTCCCTACAATAATATTTAAAATAATTGGGAAGAAAATGAACAAAGGAAGAACCTGAAATAATCCTCAAGGGTAAAATACAGATGGAAAAAGAAAAGTCTTATTTTCCCCAACTACTTATTGGAGGATGTTGTAGCAGAACCAATGACTTTTCCCCTGATTTCTCAAAGAATGTGTCAAATTTGAAATACAATGGCTTGCTCCCACCCATCTAAAATTTCAGCTCTAAACATCTGACGACAATAAACTACTGCACAAAAGTTAGTACTTCCCTAACGTCAGTATTTTCAAGAAAAAATACTTAAAGAGCAACAGACTCATTTCACAGAAGCCCTGAGTTACATGGTCGGTATAGCCAGAAGCAGGAAGAAAACATACACAGAGCCAGAAAGACAGCTCCATGCCCCCTTATACACACAGAGACTGCTTGTGGTTGAAAACTGTGTATGTTTTCACTGTATATTTTTGCTAACAGCAGGGATATATTGAGTTCAAAGAATGTTACTAATATGATACACAAATCTAATAATAATGAAAGGTATTAAATTAAGAATTCAAAGTAAGGAAGCCATGGACACCTGGAGTAGGTTAATCTGTTAGGCTCAGTGTAGCTTCTCATCAGCAAGGAACCCCAAACCACATTCTGTTTGGGGAATATAATGTTAAAACAGCCTCGGTTGTTCTCTCTCAGCAGTCAGAAATCAATACAGGGCCACTTGAATCAGCAATTTCTCAACTGAGAGCGAGTCTCATAAATGTCATACATAATACAGTTCTGAGCAAAGACCACATAATGAACCATTTGAGTGACAAGCTGGCATTGACAACAAAGGGAAGGACAATGTCACCATCTGTAAGAGGTGCTAAGGTTAGCCCAGCTAGGACTGCTCACATTCAGTCGGGGGCAGGATGCCTCACCTGCCCAAGCTGTTCACAGGCTGTTTGATACTCAGCTCGCTGACATAGGTCTTTCACACGCTGGTATTTGGGTAGGAAGTTTTCTTCTTGGGCATCTACTTTCTCATTCTCTCTCTTATGCAGCAATTTTCTGGAGTGAAAAAAAAAAATTGGCATGAACCTTAATTCTAAAATATACACATTTTGCCGCAAAGGCTCAGAGCAGCAGGCTATCTTCAGGATCTCTAGCACTGTAGTTTAGATCGTCAGTTTGCTGCGTGACTGCTGGGCAGGCAATAACAGCAGCCCATCTCCTCCACCAGGAAGTGGGGCCAGAGCTGCTTTTTGTAGCCTTGTCCTGCCAAACTGCTATGTATGAAAGCAAAGGCAGAGAGGGAACGGCCGACAACCACACAGGAGAGATTATTTGTTCTCCCATGATACATATAGGAAGGTAGAGGGCAGCAGCTAGAGCAAAACCTGATGTCTTTCCTCCCCCTTTTGCATCATATTCCCCACCATCACTGTACTGGCACACTCATGCAGGCTGTAGGTGCAGGATATACACGGCCTCCTAGGTGTAGGATATACACAGCCTCCTTGGGCACAGCCACTGCCCTGTCCCTGCTGGCACAGGGGAAGGGCTTGGGCTGTGGCAGAGCCTGCTTTGGCTCTAGTTATTCAGCAGCCTTCTGTTTATAGAGAGGGCTTTGTGATTAACCCTGTCCTTACCCCCGCTCCACCAGGAAGGAGTCTCTCCACACCTTCATCTTCTTCTTCAAATGGAACCTGGGCAGAGTGAAGAAACAAATTTGCACAAAAACAGTAATCAAATTCCCCAGCTTTCTCTCCTGCCCCCAATTCAGACAGGAAACATTACAGTGGTCTCTCGAGGGACCATGCAGCTTTAGAAAGCAAGCACATATGCCTTGCCAGTGCTAATCACAAACAAACAGAACACATTTGTTCTTGTAGGGACAAAATTTGCAACAGATTCATACAGTTTAACAACTATTTCAACTTAGGCACTTTTAAGGCACAGGGGATTAACTGAATTGTCCTTGATCACAAAAGACTGCAAATTAAATCAGGATTTCCTGAATTGAGTTTGGGCTCTTAACCTGCACGCCATTCCCATAGTATCCAATTCTAAAGCAGCTGCTCCTATTACCCCTCTCCCTCCGCCCATTTACTTATAAAGCAAATCTCCTTCTTTCTGTCTTCCTTTATACTAACTGCTGATCTTCTCTATCCAGTTTAATTCTCTTCCTCAGCCTTCTTCTTATGAAAGCTATGATGGAAGGTCTCAAAAAACACACAAAAAACACTGCAATTCTGAGTGCTCATCTGTCTTTATATCACAGTCTGATACACAACCAACCCTTTCAACTCAATTATTTTACAGTTTATTCAACATGAAATGCCTTGCCACGAATGATGCCACAGAGACATTTCAAACCTGTAACTCATAGAGCCAAAACCTCCATGTGCAGCCCGCTCACTACCACACTGACTATATTCAGTATATCCAAGAACTATATCCCATACAGCTAATATATGAAGCTGACAAAGAAAAAATAAATAAATGAAGTCAGTCACATATTTCTAAATAGGTCTTGAGATTTACCTATGAATGATGTACTTACAAAGATGGTAATTTTATTACATTTTCGTTTAAGTTTAGTTGCATGTTGCCAAATACTTGCCCCATCTCCTGTCCTTTATCCTATAAAAACAAATGCATGTTTACATGCACTTTTCTATTTCTTACCTATTCACTGGTCTCTCAGAGTCTAGAAGCTTCAGAATGGATTTACCATCCATGTCAGATGGAATATCGAGTCCAGCAATATCTAGAATTGTGGGTGCAAGATCAATGTTCAGCACAATGTGAGGATTCCTGAAAAAAATTATGAGAACCTGGTTTAGAGTTACCAAGCGACTACAGTGATCCAATGCAGTCAGTACTAAATGGAACCAAAATGTTAAGCATCAGTAAGAACGTAGCTGCAGGATGCAGCAGGGACTAACATGAAGATTTAAACTTTGGCACAGAATATTTTTGCGAATGTAAAGTAGGTCATAAAGCAAAGTTAGTTAATTATTGTAAAGAAGGGTTCAAAACTCTTTCAAAACATGAGAAACCTCCTTGGGTGTCTTACAGAATTAAAGTTTCTGCCAAATATGTTGATAATACTATTTAAAAAGTAAATTTGGCAGGTAGCACAGGCTTTATCTGTTTCAAAATATGGTATAGAAATGAGTTCACACCATAGCAAGTGTATTCTGAAGAGAACATGGGGAGAAACACATTGCCAACTACTACAGCAAGTAACACAGAGTGATTGCTGAGGCAGACTATGAGCCAGGAAACGGTAAGCAGTCAAGAAAGAAAAAAGGGAGAAAACAGGGAGAAAGCAAAAGAGTGTGCAAAAAAAAAAAAACAGGTTTAAGTCTGATAATATAGACCTTCCTAAGTGCAAGGATCTCCAATCAGCAACCATTTATAAACAGCTTTGACTCTGAGGCTTCTGCACTGCTTGCTATGTTGCTTAGCAGAGTAGTGGCATATGCTCCTCACCACCTCAGCTAGCAAGACCACACTTGAACTTACACTGATTTCAAATTAAATTAAAATCTTGGTGTCAACTCCAGATGAATAAAGACTGCTCCCATTCTAAATCTCCTTGAGCTGCCACAGCTAAATATGAGAGCGTTCCTGTCTCAGAGCATCTAGTCACACAGTCCAGCATCCAGTAGCTCAAAGAATGTCCAAATTTCTAATCACATCATATGGGTCCAGTTTTGCAGAAGTGCTTTCAGTTTATGTTGCACCAAACAAAATTTTTTTGAAATACATCCATGATGTTGTGTAATAAACCATACCATCACACATATACACATACAGCAGCACACCATTTTTAGTTCTTATTTCTTGTCAAAGAATAATAAGGAAGGTTTTTTTTTTCTTTTTTTTTAATTAGAGGGGGAAAAAAGCCAATAAACATAGTGCTATGCAGACAATTTTCTAACAGCACTGAGCAACAAGAATGACCCTGCTATGATTTCCACGCACAAAGAAAGGATAGGACAGATGGGCTGCTATAAATGCCAGTGCAGGATTGCAGCCCAAGACAGAGGACAGAAGAAAGCTGCTGTATACACACTAATTAATAATCCATCATTTATAAATTACTACCTTTTTTTGAGCAAGCGGGCAAACAGGCACTGACAAGAGCACGGATGATGAATTAAATCAATGTACCTAATTTGATTTTAATTACTAATAATTGTGGTGTAGCATATTTTGTAATAGAAATGAAAGCTTAGTAATGACTTGCTGCAGTGACTACTATTAAATCTTTTTTGGTATCAAAAGAGAGCCACAAAAATTACTCTGCAGGAAAAACCATAAGGCTTATGAAAAACACGGATGATTGGGTTTCTACCATGTAAAGAAATTCAGGCTGAAAGGGAGGATAAATTTATTATCTGACACGTTTCTACTCCAAGGTATTTTATCCTGTTTTTCCTATTTGTTCTTCTGCTAGGTTCCGCTAGGCTGACTCCTGATGCTAATAGAAATATTTTTTTGTCATCAGAAGGCACAGAAAAATAAAATTCAATGGGAAAGTTTCACAAGTTTCGTGCCTGCCTATGTGTAAAGATCCATGAACTATGAGCTGGCTGGCCTCCTGCTGGAAAACTGCAGGAAAACTAGCTCAGTCTGCTTTGGCCACA
>JAVCKT010022174.1:0-17452 GCA_032273925.1 Rhynchotus rufescens
TCCGCCCGCCCTCGCCGCCTGACAGCCGCCCCCGCCGCCGCTACGGCGGCCCGGCGGGGACAAGCGCCGCGCGGCACGCCGGGAAGTGTAGTCCCTGTGGGAGGCGGGGAGCGGGGCGGGAACGTCCTTCCCTCTGCTCCCGCCGCTGTGCCCCCGCTTTGGGGAACGGCGCTCTGGGAATGGCGGCTCGTGCGCCGGGATCCTGGCGGCGGGGCAGCCGGAGAGCCGCCAGCACGGGCTGCCCGCAGGGAGCCTGCTGGGCCCCGCGGGAGGGCACGGGAAGCTCCCCCGGGATTATTATTATTAATCCCCCTCGCCAAGGAGGATTTAAAGGGCTTTGGCAGCCTCGCGGCCCCCGTGGAGCGGTGAAGGACACGTCCGCCCGGCAGCCAGCCGAGGCTGCAGCGAGATACCCCTCGGCAGCAGCCCTGTCCTGCGCCAGCAGCTCCACTCCTCCAGCCTGACTGATGGATTGATGGATTGATTGATGGATGTATTTATTCAGCTCTCCCGTGCCGCCCCGGCGGCCCCGCAGCCCGCGTAGGCTGGTGGCTGCACAGGCCGCTCGCCCGCTCCCTGCGCCGCTCTCCACAGGGCGCCTGCAGCCCCGGGACGGCGCCCAGGGCTCCTGTCAGCGGGAAAAACAACCCACGGGGCGCAGGACAAGGAGAAACAACCCCCGGGAGCCAAGGGCAGCCCCGTAAGCCACGGCAGCCCTGAGCAGGAAATGCAAGCTGGGGGAGCGGCGGCAGCGAGGCCCTGCAAAACTGCGGCGCTCCGTAAGAGAGGAAGGAAACGGGCAGAGAGGAGGAAAGACTTGAAGGGGAAACAGAGCAGTAGCTTCGCATGAATAAACAACACAGTGCAACAGGCCGAAGAAAAACATCAGAGGGAGGTGGACAAAAGAAAAGAGGAACAAATAGGCACTTACAGGGACTCCATAGTATTTTTTTAATCAAATGAAGTTTTATGCCAAAATATTGTGTAAAACCACACAGTCATATTTTCGTGTCCAGAGCAACAAAAGCAAATGCAGACTAGTAAAGCCGGGGTACAAATAAAGAGCCTGGCACTTTGCATACTGCCACCCAGGACACAAAGAGGAAAACTCTCCCTTTCAGGATCCCTCTACATCTTTATTCCCATTTTCACTGGCATCTTCACTACTTTTCTCCTGCCTTCTGAGTGATGCTCAGCTGGAACACTTGGTCCCTTCCTGTCTCACTATCACATACCCAGCCATCTTGTCAGCCACAGTCAAACTAGAAGGTGCAAGTGCTGGGACACAAACACCTAAGGTAAATAAAACTGAGCACTGGCAAAAAGCCTACAACAAACATTCGAGAGTCACCAGGTACTAGACTACCTAGGGGAGAAAAAAATAATAATAATCTCAGAAGGGTTATGAGTTTGGGGGTTTGTTTTTTCATTTTATTTGAGAAAAAAAATTGTTCAACTTCGTATCTAGAGAACAGTTTCCCTGATAGTTCAGCTGAACATTTTCCTCAAACAGGTTTTGGAACTCTGAGAGAAACAGCTCTGTAATGTTTGTTTTGAAATAGGCAATACCAAGTAATACATTTTAATCAATTCTTACTACAGAGAAAGATGAATATTGAAATTACCTTCCTCCTTGTGTATTGCTTAATATTTTTGCTGCTGCCTGTGTCTTTAGTCCAGCTGGCAGTGGAACAAGACTGGAAAGTTAAGATTCACATGTTCACAAAAGCAATTGGAGAGATTAGCATTTCCATCACTGTTGATGTAACTTTAGATTTGCTCCAAAATAAAAGCTTTTCTAGTTATATTTTTATGAGAAATATTTTGCACCCTCAAATGGACAGAAGTGAGCGTAAGTGCTCAAAGGACCACACAAAGCTCTTACAGGAAACAAGACTCAGAGGCAAGTGTCTATGCCAAAATGATGATCTGCAAATATTTAACCAATATGACTTAAGATCATATTCAGTTCCAATTACTGTCCCGTTGTTGGACTGGAGTTTAAGTAGAAATTTCTGAAACTTAACCTCTGTATGGTTAAGTCTAAGGAAGAGTATACGGTTCTACATTGCTGCCCATAGGAAGGGCAAGGCCAGGCAGAAGACAATGGACGTGACTGAATGGGAGCCACTGGCTCTGAGGTTAACACAGCACTTGAGCTCTCACTTAAGCTCCCAAATCCCCAAATTAACCAAACTCACTCTCACATGTGAAGGGAGCCAAGTGCCTTTCAACAAAGAAAATCCTGACAAGGGAGAGAAAAACTGGAGCTGCTGGCTGCCACTTGTGTTCCTGCTCCTTCGGTATGGACACAAAGGAGAGTCTAGTCTCTTGAGCTTTACCAAGGTCCAGAGATTAGATGTAGCCAACGAGACTACATAGAGCAGGAAGCAGCAGATACCTCGGCTCGGGATCCAGGCAAAGAGCAGAGCACAGAAACACCACATTTAACTCATGTCTGCCAGAACAGGAAGACTGCTTACTCATGACAACTGCAGCTACTCAGATGCAGGTAGCGGGCGATCCCCTTGGAAAACTCAATTTCCACTTTTTTCTTTTCTTCTTCATTTATCTTAGTAGAGATAGGGAGCAAGATTCTTTGAACCTTTATTAATTTTCAAGCATGGAAATGGAGCTGAAAGAAATACACCACATAAATAAGGACATCTCATTATAACAGCATGCTTGAAAAAGACTGAAAATCTTCTTTTTTTCTTCTCTTTCTCATGCAAGCTGAAATTATCTACAAAATGTGACAAGCCCTTACCCTACTTGGTTTTTCAAAAGAAGAAAGTGCATCCTTCTACACTTGAAATTCCCTGTGATATGTGGTAAATACTGCATAACAGGTTCTCCTCCCTCCACCCCACACTGTGTTAGCATGTGGGCCCAATGGTAGGGTAACATTTGCTAGATTTCAAAAACCATTCAGAAAAGTTCAGAGTAACTTTAAAAAAGAAATAAAACAAGTCAGTAATATGGAGAACACTTTTTGGTTCATATTTGTAACACAAATTCATAAATATGATCACATTCGAGTTCTTAAAAATCTATACAAATACTAGCAACACCACTTCCCTTATAATGCACAGATTCGAAATAATTACACAAGCTCCATTAGACAGCTTTTCACATACAAATTACACAAAATTACAGACATATGCAGGAACACATCAGGAATAATATAATGCTTCTGACTCTTTAATGGTCCCCAAATAATAAAAGTAATTCAAAAAAAGCTGGTTTTGAGTTTAATTGTTGGGGTGGAATGTACTGTGGGAGGCGGTTGCCTAGCAGCTGCTTTTGCTTTGCTGGCCTGGCTTGCTCGGACTGCAGTTTCCAGACGTGTTTTCAATTCAGGAGCAGCTCCCATGACTGTCTTGAAAGCATGTGGGTAAAGGGGACCAATGTGCATTAGATTCTGGAGAGCAAACTCGTGCAGATCCTTAGATGCTGGAGATGCAGAAGCGAAGGCGTTTTCGTTCAGTAAATAGGAGATCAGAGTGGGAACCAGTAGGGCAAGCAACTGGACTCCTAAAAGGGAAAGGGAAACACAACATAACCACCGCATTAGAACAGGAAACAAAGTAAAATGAATTGCATCTGTTAGTCATCTGATAAGGAGTGCTTTGTTTTCAGGAGTGACCACTGAAATTACACAAGATGACATCTAAAACACTTAAAATGAAGATGGTTTCTTTTGCTTGGGTCACCTAATCAGATCACTAAGATGAAGTTTGCTAAAAATACTGGGACAGTAACCTGCTGTATTGCTCCATCTCGCAAGCTTCCCCATCATAAACTTGATGACACAACTACACTTGAGCTAGAAACACCCAACGAGAGCAGAGCCCAGAACGGCACAGGTATAAGAGCATGTTTTGAATAAAACAAAACCTTAAGCAACATAAACTCTGTTTTTTGACCTAGCAAGGACTCTTTTCATAGCATGTAACATGTTAATCAGTAAATTTTAAGTTCAAAGAACTATAACATTTACAGAAACTCACGTATTTAAAATCTTGTTGGTTACCTGAATATTAGCATTTTTCCCCTAAAGGTTTTGACCAAAAATATATATATACACTCATGTAATGAAGTGACTGATTCAGACCACCATCAACACTGCAATGTCATTGCCTCGTGCATTTCAGTTAATTCCCCATTCTACAGGAGCTTCAAAGAAGAATGCCAAAAAGAACAGCAATTAAGAAAATAAATTTGGCATTTTATCACCAATTCAGAGCAATACATTGGGAGGGGGCAGGGAAGACTGGCATTATTTTTACATTTAACTTGATCAACATTTGAAACAAAACATCTGCAGAATCAATCCTTAAATGGGGCATTAATTCAGTTATTCTATAACTGAACTCTGTTCTGTTCTACAGTAAATAGAAGGCTCTATCTAGGATCTAGATAGCCCAACGAATAAAATTCATTTTGGAGGGCTTTTTAGACATACTTTGCTGAGACGGTAGAGTCAACCTGATAAAACAGTGATGACTCTGCTAAAACGAATAGAAGGTAGCAATGAGAAAAATTTAACAGATAGGAATTCATCCAAGCACAAAACAATGACCCTACTGCAGTTCATAGGTTTTTTCTTTGCAACAACATAAAACGCGAATATTACAGAACAATTACCATGTTTTACTTGTCAACAAATGCAAAAGTTCTAGTAATGCAAGTGCCAAAGAACGTTGTGGAGATGTCATCTATTTATTGGTGAACACGCCATCAAGTTCCTAGCTGCCGTGTCTCTAATATCTGATACTTTATTTTGGAATTACAGGTGCTTTAAGAAACTGAATACTTACTATTCTGCTCCTCGCCAAGGGCAACCAAAGTTTCAAGAACTTTGATTCCTTCCTGCACTGCCAACAGCTCCGTGTTGTTGTTTGGCCGGTTCCTTTCAACAGCTTTCAATTTCTCCACCATTATAGGTGCCAGGGAATGGATGTATGGAGTTGACAGGGCACGATTGGTATGTTGGAATACAGAGAGCAGAAGCTGATAACATTTGGCTTGAACCTAAGCAAAGCAAGATAGATACATTGTCCTGAAAGTTATTTGTTAACTGAGGGAATTCTAATCAAATCCACTATCTATGTAGGTGAGTGAGATATAGGGAATAAAAAAAAAAAAAAAGAAGACTAGAGGGGAAAAGTTACTTAGTCTTGTAACACACTGAGTAAGAAGAAAGCAATGCAAGACTGTTTATCTGCTAAAATTTTAATTCATTTTTTAATATAAGAAAGGGAAGCCAGTTAGAAAGAACATGTGGGTAATAAGGGCCAAGTAGCTACACAAACTTGGGAGGAAAGAAAAGAGCTTGATGACGTACAGCCCAGTCACACAGCTCCACAGAGAACTAGGTCCTTAAGTCTTAGAACTACCATGGTCAAGAGCAGAAGTGTCTGCAAAAATCACAGAATGCTTTTCCAGCCAGAAGGGTGAAGTGATCCATAAAAAAAAACGACGCAGACCAAAATTAAGTGATCTTGTTGCCTAACATTGGTCAAAAGTACTGCCAAAAGCAGCAGCAAGAAAATGTCCTTTCCCATTTTCCCTCTTGTGCTGATAGTAGTATAAGAGTCTATGCACAGTCACAGAGTGATGTGGATTGAAACGCCCCCTCCTTTCCTTATGATTTTTTTCCCTCCCTCACCCTTTTCACTGCAATTGGAGAATAAAATTTAATGATTGTTGAAACGACTCAGTGCCAATTAAACCGATGAATGGATGTGACTTGTATTAAGAAAACCAAAGAAAACAAAAACAAAACACAAAAACTAATTTTCACCAAAATGCCCCCAAATATCCCTGAAATTTGACAGTGTGCAGCCCCAACAAATATCAGGACAAAATGCTGCATGTTTGTAAACTGCACTCTAACCAAAACCCCGAGTTATTAACCATGTTCTGAACAGAAATGTATTAGAGGAAGTATTCCTGAACACAATGATCTGTGAGGAGATCTGAGGATGACTAAGAGCATGTTTATAAACAAATTAAAGAACAAAAGGAGTAATAAGGTTATTAACAAGCTACGCAGGTCTGTCTGCTGTTAATTATAAGACTGCAAGTGCTCTGTACAACTAAATGTTTGGGGCCTTCTGACACTTTTTCTGTGCTTTCTAACAGAGCCTCAAGGCAGAAGGTTTTTCTCCTCGAGTCGCAGCATCACCTTTGGTCTGTTTCAACAAGTTATTCCTATGTGTCTTCACACTTCTCCAAATCCTCCTCTTCCCTTTCTTTCCCTTCTCGTCAGCTCTTAAAGTGTTACACTTCTGTAAAGACTTAGGGACAAGGGTGTCTCAAGTGAGATCCTATGGTTCTAGGAATCACTTCCACGGGGAGGACAAAATGCATCTGCAGCCTCCCTGCATTTACCACAGCCTTCAGGACACACTCTATAGCAATGCTCTGCAGCAAACCTTTCAGGGCTTTTGTTGCAGATCATCAGCTTCAAACATACTCTTGCTATGTCTTATGAGGAAGTAGTAATTCCTTAGGATTCTTTTTCCATACACAGTGTTCCCATTATCTAGCTACTGCCCCCCAAAATATGCTTTATATTAAAAAAATACCAGATAAACAAGTATCACGGACTGTTCTGCCTATCAGGGAGCAATGAGGAGTGGACAGGGTCTGGCTGCTCTCAAAACATTCCCTGTGAACTACAAAAACAGTGCCAAGCTCCAGCTCCCCGACAGCTTTCCAGCAGGGTGGGCAAAGCAGCAGAGCAGCACTGCTACATGCTCCTACTGTAAGATTATAGGCACTGTTTTATGCGCTTAAACAGAGCTGAGAGAGGCAGAAAGATGTAAAGGCTTCTGCTGCACACCACTGGCACTTCCATTCATGCACTAAAACGTCGCAGAGGCAGCTTTCCACCACCCAGGAGGCTTCAGCAGGGAGCTGGGCTTTATGTCCACGCTGCAGAGAAAAATCCCTAATCTAAACAGGATTCCAACTGCCTCAACATGATCTTAAATACGTCAGCATTTTCTGCATATTTGTCTTCTGAGGAATCTCTGCAGTTTCTGCTTGCGGAAATATTTGACTTTTTAGCTCCCACCTGCAGATTTGTATATCCCTTCAAACAAATGAATTTATAAATGGCCTAAACAGTTAAGTATAACTGCACAGTATATTAGCCTGAGTAAAAAAAGTCAGGTTATAACTTTAATTTCTCTCTTTAGTAAGGAATTAATTCTGAAGGTAATTCAGAATGACAAACCAATGGACAGAAGTGAAATCAGGAGACACACAGTTCATGATCTGTAAAGGTTCTGATAAAGGTTGAATTTTAGCATTGTACAAAATCCTGTTTCAAACCAAACAGAAAATAACCACAGGTTTTGCACAAAGTTCAGCAGAAATTTGGTCTGTAGCTTTACCTGCAGAAAAAGAAGTTCAGTCTGTACTATAATAAGTTATAATGAATGTAGAAATGTCACTATTGTTTGGCAACTAAGTTTCACATATTAACAAAAATGGTTTCTCTTTTAAAAAGGCCAAGAGTCAAGAATCTGGCACATGGTCAAGAACAGACATGACAGAGGCACCTACTTGGGTTGTTCATTAAGCATTTCTGTAACTCACTCTTGAAAATCCTATTTATTTTGCCAATCAGTATTTGATTGTCTCTCAAAAAAGCAAACAAAAAATTCAAGGCACACAGTAAATACATCCCAGTGACCTATCCACAGGCGTGCATCATTCACACTCCTTTTATCATAAGCTTACCCAAGGATCACAGGAATTCAGTGCAGTTTTAAATCTGTTCATACATCCATTTTGTAAAGACTGTACTCCGATTATTTCACTGCTTGCTGACCACAGAAAGAGGGCAATAGCAGTGAGCATGCTTACTTCATCGAGAACTGGTTTGGAGGCTTCTGAATAACAAAACCAAAAAACAGGCTGTAAGCTTACTCTGAAAAAGGCTTAAATTTGTTTAGCAAATCCCAGTGAATACATTCACAAACAGGAAATAAATTTACTTGAAATGACTTGCAGCTTCATACAAATTATGCCTACACTCATCACCAAGTCATTTAATGACCGTGACTGACAACTAGGGTTGAATAATTTTATTCTAATAGTTATTTATTTAACAAACTGAACCAAGCTTTCTGAAACCTAACTATCAAGCCAAAACATCATCAACACCTTCTCTGACAAAGTCATATTTTTCATTTTCAGTGTATAAACAATAGGAAGAAAGGCCTATTTTTAAATTCATTTCCCCATTAAAATATAGGTGCTATATATTACATACATATATAAATCCCTTCAGTGTGTACAGCAGAATAAGTGATTGAAATCTAACATGGTAACAGCTTTCTCTTAGGATGAGATTTCACACAAGCGACAAGCTGATCAAACAGCTGCACAATAAAGTGCAGTCCCACTTTAACCATCCCTCCTTTCCAAACTGATCTGTATCTGTCTGTACCAGCTTTTATTTATTTATTTTTAAATCCCTTGCACCAGCTCTGTCTTTTTGAATCTCATTCATGAGGCTACATCAACACAAAAAATAACCAGCAAGTTTAGGTTGTTTTCTGCCGGTTTTGTTGCCCTCCTAGATTCTGCTGGAATCTTGCAGTAGTATTGTGAATATCCTATTCCAGCAGGAGCCTTACCACAGGGATGCCTTGCTGCTTTCACATTCATTCACTTTAATACTGTCATGAAGACAATAGGAATCCTATCAACAAACACTTAAAGATACACTGACTGCCCTTTCTCTTGAGGTTCAATTCAGTGTACTGAACTGACGTACCATACTAAACAATTATAGCCTCAGTTAAGAGATCAGTTCCTTTACAACCACTGTTTTAGTGATTTAAAATCTCCTTCCCTCTAAGCAAGCAGACATTCTGTGGAAGAGGAAAGAAGGGGCAGAACTGATTGTACCAGCCTTACAAAGAGGTCTACAGTGTCCAGTACCCACAGGAATTGCTGCATAGTCTTGAAAGCGAAATGATTTTCTCTTGGAACTCCTATAGATTGAGACATGCAGCTGATGTTGAGATATAGGATATCTGAGAGATACAAGCCCTCAAGTTCCAAAAACAAGTCCCTTCCTTTAACTCAGACCCCAGCGCTCTCTCATTTTAACTTTCCCACAGTGAGAAACTGCTTACCAGGCTGAGAGTATTCCAAGATAGATGCCAGGGTGCTGCGGATCAGACCTGTCCACTGCTTTTGAGTTTCATCAGTCCTGACCGTGGGGAGCGTAACAATAGTCTTTATGCCTTGAAGGGCTGCGCTGACGGGAGGCGGGACCTGGTTATCTGCCGATTTGACTGCGGTTTCTTTCAGTACTCTTGTAATCAAGAACAGGATGGTGGGTAAGATTGTCATACAGCCTAGAACAAGACAAAGTACATTTTCTGAAGTTAATTCCAGCAAGCATTCCAACACCTTAAGGTATATATGTGTGTGTGTGTGTATGTATATATCTCCCTAAAAGGATATATATGGCTAACAAAAGATACATTGAAATAAACTGTAATTCAAGCAGCAAGTGATGTACGCAGTTCAATATTTCAAAAACAAATTCAATTATCAGTAGTGGTCAAGTATATAATAATAAGTCATACAAACCAACAATTAAAATCTATTCAGGAATGCTATTCAGCCTTGCCCTACATGACACATGAAACATGGTATGACTTTGTCCAAGAAAGATCGATTCAGCACTTTGAAAAAGGACAACAGGCTCAAGTTCTGTTCCCTGGGCCATGCCTCAGTCACAAACCAGTTCAGAGAAGTTACTACAGCACTGAGAGCTGTGAAACTCTGTGGGGAAATAAGCTCTCCCTGTTGAACACGTCCAGAGCGGTAAATACCTAAATAGGATCTGCGTTTAGGTAAATACCTAAAATAGGATACGCATCTGGACACAGTTTCATAAACTAACTATACATAGTATATTTGTATATACAGAAAGAGTCTCTCTCTCTCTCTCTCTCTCTCTCTCTCTCTATATATATATATATATATATATATATAAATATATATATATATAGCTGTGCAAATGGGTATGCAAGCCAAGTAAGGACTCCATCTTACCAGGCAGATGTGTGTTTAAAACCCCTGAAGCAAAGCAGGGAAGTCACTCTAGGACTCGTCCTAGGAAAAAGGTGTAACTCTATGGCTATCTATGCAGGAGATAATGAAAGAATCCTCCTACAGTCTTGTTTTCTCCCCTGAAGAAATCAACAACTATCTGTATGTTCTGTGCAGCCAGTCCTGCAGGTACAAGTTAGGCACAGATCAAGCAACTCAGCTAGTGCTGGGCAAGTAACATGTAAGGTGACTTTGAACACGCAGGAACTCTATTAAATGAGCCCCATTAATGCACACAACTTTCAGCACCTGTAGGACTGAAAGAAGGGAGCTCTCAGGTGTAAGTGCTTATTGCCAATCTGCAGCTCACAGTCGGGTCACTTCACATGTCTAACTCAATCTTCTCATTTTCTGCATTCGTGGTAACTCAAACGTCACTGTTTTCCTACCTCTGAGAATGTTTAGAGGATAAAATATACTCAGGAGAATGGAAGAATCATTATGGGAGGAAGGGACTCTGGGAGATATAGTCCAAATCCCTGATCAAAACAGAGCCTCTAAGTCAAATTGCCCAGGTCTTTGGCCAGGTGAGATCAGAAGAGGCTCAAGCAGAAAAGTACGAAGAGGAAGCAAAGAAACCTCTCAGTTTCAGGAAATGATTCACTCCCCTTGTTCACAGTTGTCCTTACATCCAAAGATCCAATAAAAGCATGTGTGCATTTACCACCCCCATCCCTACAGCAATCAGCTGGCTACATCTTCTGGATGAAAAAGCACACAACTCCAGTAGTCTCTTTAGACTTTTCACTAGTCATTCCCATATGTTGGAAGTCTCATCTTCATCCCATTCAACAGAGAAGTCATGTAGTGACTCTTCTTGCTCAAAAAGAATGAGAAAGAAAAAGGAACCAGAAATCAAATCCAAAACACTGCAGGACTCTAGACCAGCTCAAAATGTGCTAAGTTTTACTATGAACTGTAGGCATGAATTGCTTGTTGGAAGAGTCTATTGCTTTTCTAAGCACAATTTTGTCTAAATATGTTGCTTGCCATGAATCTCACTAAAGGATCAACCTGTCAAATGTTTCATGCCACTCAGTGGGTGCAACTTCCCAGCGATGCGTGAGATGCACAACTTAATTTCTTCCCTGTAAAGCAAAAGAGCTTCCCATGGACTTGGGTCCTTTGCTCCTGACCTGCACTCAACAGTCTTCAACAGTCTCCCCGGGCAGAAGGGAGCTCTATTTAGCTTAGGGTTGTATCTGGGATTACTGAAAGCCAGCGGCTGCAAAACAAAGCCTATCACAACTGAACTGCAGTAATCTTTTCCTCAGTGGGATTCTCTTCTTCAGCCAGCTGCTGCTTTTCACGAACTTCTCAGTAAATTCCATTATCTCTGAGATATACATCTTCCTTTACAATATGATTACAACTGTCTGCAGAGTTTCAAAAATGATGAGAAGCAAAAATGGAGAAAAACGAAGTAATAATGGAATGTTTCATTTCTTTAGCAAAATTGTATGAAAGCAGAGCATACATGCAAACCTAAAACCATATACATTTTCTTTATGTTGATCCACTAGAAAAGTTTAAGCTTTTTGGTTAAATCTGAACATTACTTTCAACAGATGACCATTAAAATAGTCTGCAATAGATAGACAGATAGCCAGTTTGCTCTCAGCATTATATGCTTGCTATACTCTCCCTAGAATAGCCATTTACATGTATTTTGTTACAATACTTTACCTGCTGGAGAACACAGAGAAGGCAGGTCAGACAATATGGTAACAGAGGCAGCTACAAGACGAGCACTTTCCTCAGAGAGATGAGATTTGGCAGAGAGGTGACTTGGAGAATCCGACACTTTGGAACTTAAGTGTGGCATGTGCCGTACTAGGATAAACATGAGCAGTTCCATGGCTGCAAAGACTAAGGATTTTCCAGGCACCAGACCGCCACTTTCACCTCCCTCTCCTAAAGGAAGGCAATTTTCTTTATCCTCAATCTCATCTTCATCTGAAAAAAAGGGAAAGGAAAGGAATGCCTGAGCAGGCAGCTTAAAAAGAAACAAAAAATACTACATGAAACATCCTCAAAAAAGTCATAAAAAAGGCAGCTTCACAGTTAGCTATGACCGACATGGCTCCTGTTAAAGTAGATGCTCCAGTTAGAATGACCTAAAGGAGTTTTAAATACTTTAGAAATATTGAAATATCGTGATTGTAGCAGCATATTTTCAAAATCCATCTAGAACTAGAAAAAAGTAATGCACAAAATTAAAAACACAGCCATTATTCTACCTTCTTTTAAATCTAATGGCCAAAGTAACAGTCATATTTGCCAAATAAACACTCATGGCAATATTTGTTAATTTAAACAGCTATTAACTATCGTCTCACCCTAACAAAATCTTATTTCAACCTAATTCACCCAAACATCTAGAGATGGACATTTTTATTTCTGGAAGTCAAAAGCTGGCAACCTCCACCGTGATGGAAGCTTCGTGTTCCCCTGTTTCAACATAACCTCTGGCTGTCCCTCCTCCTGTCACAGGCAGGATTTAGGCTGCTGCCCCTGCATGTGTCATTCTCCCTTTCGACTTCCCTGACATTAAATGACTTGTTCACTGTTGTGTGTATTAGCTTCATGCCCCACAGGTGAGAGCACTGTCATCCCAGCCCTGGCTGCAAGGGGCAAGCAGAGGACGGAGCAAGTGGAGGAGCTTCACCTGAGTCAAAGCTGGGTCTCCAACTCGTTAGACCTCTAACGTGCCTGCGGTGACGGCTCCTGCTCACACAGGGCCCTCTGTCTTCCCACTTGTCACTGGCACCCTTCGCTGCGCTCACGCTGGCAGCCTGGTACACGCCTGAGCAGCGCCCACGAGCACGCCCTTCCCAGCCAGCTGCCTGGCTCTTGCCTGCACACCCTGTTCCCAGGGCTCCTGCCTGCGGACACTCCCTAAATGCGAGTTAAGAAAGAGGTCAGGCACCAGCTTGCTCCACTTCCCTGCTTGTTCTTCCGGGTGGCAGTCACCTGTTAGCACTGTTGGTTCCAGTAAGAGCTCACCTACCTTCGGAATGCCAGTTCTGCCAAGGACACACTACAGGACCCAGTATGTGGGGGTGAACAACTAAACTTGGGAAGGATGCTGTCACAGCACAGAAAAACTAGCAAAACTGAGCAAGGTACTGGAAAGACCTTATCGGTTTGCTGAGGTACAGTTTTGGTCACCCATGTTCAAGAAAAGTTCATTAAAACCATGACATGAAGAGAATGACTATTAGGACAAAGAGAAGAAGCAAAATTGCACATTACAAGAGTTAAAAAATTAGAAGGAGAGATTATGAACATATCAAAAGGATCTGTGAAACACACAGCAGTTTTTCCTCAGCATATTCTAATACATTTTAACATCTTTCCCGATATGAAAACTTGTTGCTTATTGATGCAGCAAAGCAGGCGGTGTTTTCAAAGTCTTACTTAGAGTGTTCCTTTTTTCCTGCAAATAATCTTGAGCTGCTCTCACTATCTGCTGGACAACTCCTGTGACGAGTAGCTGGACTGCAGGAGGATCCCACGTCAGGAGGAGTCGGTGAAGCACACTCAAGAGCTCAACACCAAGGAGCTACAGTAAAAACAAAATACATATTAAAGGTATTAAATTAATTAGGACTTAACAATTTGCTTATGATAGCAAAGCAAATACTTGTCTTTCAAAAATAATTACAGGTTTTGTAAGCATCACAGATGACAGATCAAGGTCTATGACAGCTAACTGTTACAACATGCTCGGAGAAAGAACCAAATACAGTACCTGATCCTCTGCAATATGGATCCTAGCACAAGGTGAATCCAATAAAGTATGAAGTGCTTGTAAACAAGATGTAACATGTTCAACAGGCTCTTCAGGTCGCGGGGAACAGAGAAACTGTATGCTGACACCTGAAAAGCACAGGTGTCAAGTAACTAAAAAGCTTATTATTTAAAATATAAAGTTTTTAATTTTAATACAAAATTCCTTAAAATACAGAAGGTTTTTAGCATCTTCAGAAAGACAAACATATTTCCCAATTCTGTTTTCCCATAAAGGAAAGGAGAAATTCCATATATTAGAAATACTGGGACTGTATTCTCTTCCTCTTCTGCATCCTGTTTCCCCAATTTTTGGCAAGAAAACAAGTACATATCAATAATCAGTCAACTGAACAAATCACTGCTGTGTTCTAAATATCTATAGATTAAAAATGTTCAATAAAGTAAAACTCAGTTGTAAGATTCATAATTTAAACATAAAAATAACCAAGATAAAGTTAAGCTTTGAAAATGCAGCCTGCACAGTATACACACAGCACATAAAACCAGTTTTAAACATTTATATATCTCAGGAATTTGTTGGCATTCCTCAGAATACCTGGCTGTCATCACCACTAAATGTTTTAGATAACAAAATGAGAAAGGGAGTTCTACCCAAAAATGAGAAGAAAAAAACAAACCAAAAAAGCCACACTGTTGAAAAAGCTAGTCCATATGACTAGCCCAAGCAGATATGCAATGCATTTGCATTTTAAATCATCCAGATTTTATATGTCCAGAACTTTTGATCTAGATTTGTATATATATTTTCTCTGATTCCTGAACACATGCTGGTGCAGGACTCTACACTCTTACCCAAAATTAAGTGCATTCGATCTCTGTTTATCTCTGGCAAAGTTTTAGTGGTTGGCGGAGTTCCAGGTGCCTGGTTGAGCATTATCGATGTAGCCCGTTTCTGGGAACTGGGCACTGCTGCAGCAGCCTCTTCTGTAGGCTCAGAAGCATTAAATCCTGTGCTATTTAGCCAAAGTGCCACTGCATGTAGTATGGGAGCCCAGGAGTTTCGATAATGCAGTCGAGCTGTGTCAATTGTCTCTGGAGTGTAAAACGCTCCCCCTGTTAAATTAACAAAGGTAAATTCTGAAATTCTTTGCATATCAGACACGAAGAACAAACTCTACATTCATCACTATCTGCTTTGGGTGCATTTCATCATGCATATGTTTAGATTAAATCCTTGTTACTGACACACTGCATCCACATTCTCCATGTGAATTACACAGCACTTACAGTAGATATACTGGATTAGTAAGCAGCAAGCAAGAGGGTAAAGAGACATCAGGTTTTGCAGCACTTTTCCTACAGAGCACCCTCAGTACACTGCTGATTAAGATTAAGCAGTAACTACTCAAGGGTAGACTATGCTTTCCAAAAAATAAACATCAACATCTTTTTATATTTAACCTCAAAGTATTAGAAGTAACTGAAGCGTCTTATTTCTGCAAAAACATCTTCGCTGTAAAGTGTAGGAAAAAGCACACATCCAAAACAAGGATATATGTTATTATATACACATTTCTATAGAAGAAGAAAACACAATCATTTTGCCAAAAACTTTATAGGAAAGAAATAAAGGCTCAAGCCAGAGTTTCCTCCCGCCCTGCCCGCTCACCGTCGGGCGGCAGCTGAGTGGCGAACTCGGGGGGCAGCGTGAGCAGAGCGTAGTCCCTGAGGGCAGCGAGCCAGAGGCGGCTGAGCGCCGGCAGCTCCGGCTGCACCAGCGTGATCAGACTGTCTGGGGGCAACTCGTCCACGGCACCAAAGTCGTCGTCGTCGTCGTCTTCGGCACTCTTGGAAACCCGCCTGGGTTTCGTCTCGGCTTCCTTCTTAATTTTCATGGCGACAACGTACACCTAGGGGCAAGGCAGATAGGAAAATATGGGCTGTAAAATGGCAGCAAGAAAAAAGCAGCCTCCTCCAGTGAAACAAGAGATTCTATAAACAGATGATTCCCAGTTCATGTGTGTCACAAATGCTATTACCTTTTTTTTTTTTCCCCCGTGGCCAACTTCATGAAAATCATCTGGAAAATGAGTGGGGGGTAGAAGCAGGGAGGGAGGGAGTAGAAAGAGATCTGCACTGCAATTACATTTTATTTAAATATTCTTGCTTTTATTTCAGCTGGTATATATTGTTTAGAGACATAAACAGCACTTTCCTAAAACAATCTGGCTGCATGTACCTTTTTCATAAAGAAAAAAGAAAAACACATCCATCTTACTTCTGTTCTGCACAGACACATTTACTGGTCTATGTTAAGAGTTTCTAAATAAAAAGAGATGAAAAATGAAAATGGTTTCAAATGTGGACTATGTGAATACATTAATCTGTCTTTAACAGATGCTATGAGGGGCTAAGGAAGGATTTTCAAACATTTAGATACATATTATGGAAATAACCAGAAATATCAGAAAATTCAGTTAAGATTTTTTTTCTTTTTCTCTGAATAGCATAGAAATAAATGTCTTCACACAACAGATGTTCTGCTTCATATCAAAGCTGAAAATAACAGTATGGGGTGATTAACAATAGCTAAGGTGTTAATACTTCTTTTTTTCATATTTTAGAAGCAATTTTCAAGAAAATGTAATGGAAAAATCCTTACAGTAGCACACTAAAAGAAATGAAATGTCGCTTGTATAACTGTATGTAGAGCTCTATAACACACAAGTAACATTTTAGAAGCAAAGCAAAGTAAGGATTGTTCATTCCGCCTTCTGTAGATACTTCTAAAGGATTTCAAGTATTCTAGATATTCCCTTTCACCTACAGTAAGCCCAGAATTTATTGCCAGCACTTTGAGAACTTCCTAGCTAGTTAAATAAAATATACTGCAGTTCTATATTGTAAAACTCTTCTTAAATTTATGAGCAGTAAGATAAGAGAACAAAAATGAAAGTCTGACAGAAGTAGGCACGTACTTTAATACACAACAACACAGTAATGAGAAAGAGCAAACAAGCACCACTGTAAATATGGACAAACAGGGCAGAGAGACTAAGCATGGCAGAGAAAGGAATGGGGAAAGACAACAGAGAGGACTACATACAGAGATCAAGAAAAACAAGCAGGAATGGGAGGTGTAAGGCAGGAATGGGAAGTGTAAGGCTCACTGGCTGAGCGGTGATGTGGGAGGCTGCTATTTCACTGCAAAATCTCTTCTTAATGGTCAGTGTTTAATGGTAAATGTTTACCTCAGCCCATGCTTTCAGAACTGCAAGTTTTTCCATGGTGGTGGCGCTCTCGCGGTAAAGCTGGCTAGAAGATCCCTTTCCTGCTTGCACTTTATCCAGGGAAGAGACAAGAAGGTTGTGAACTCGGCGGAGATCATTCAGGTCACTTACAACCCCGCTTCCTATCCATGTGCTACACACCTAAGCAACAAAGTTGAGAATTGTTGTAAACTGGCAGGAAAAACAAAAAAAACAAAACAACCAAAAAAAAAAAAACCACCACCCACATCTTCATAAGCAGAAGACTTCCAAATTAA
>JAVCKT010022175.1:0-20277 GCA_032273925.1 Rhynchotus rufescens
GAAGGGACCTCTAGAGATCATCTAGTCCAACCTTCCTGCTCAAGCAGGCACACCTAGAGCATGTGGCACAGGGTGGCGTCCAGGTGGGTTTTGAAGACCTCCGGAGAAGGAGACTCCACAGCCTCCCTGGGCAGCCTGTGCCAGGGCTCTGTCAGCCACGAGCCGCCCGGCCCTGGCTTCACGGGCCGTTTCTGCTGGCGGGAGGTTTCTGAAATCTGGTCTGCACCAAGAACTGCGTGCCTTGTCCCCCCCAGCCGCCTTCACACCCCAGGACTTCCCTCCATTTCTGTTCCTCAGTTACTCTCCACTTGTTCCTGCCTGCCTTCGCCCCCTGTTACACACAGGTGCAACCACTCATTTCTTCATGGTTTCTCTCCATCAGTAACAGCCCACCGTAGCCCCTGCAAGACCCTGGCCCACTCCAGGCCGTGGTCTGCCACGGCACTTCTCTGAGGCCCTCAAGATGAGTGAGCCCAGGGCTGGAGGGAGGAGGAGAGACCTGGGAAGGGAGGGTGACAGGGAAAGGAATGGGGCACCTTACGGGACCCCCTCTAGCCCTGTTCTGGATGATTTGATGGTGTCTCTACAGCTGCATAGACCCAAGCTACTGGCTACTCCATGGAGTGGCAGAAGGGGCTGCATGGAGAGAGAGGAGAGGTGGAGGGTCTTCTGGACCCAAGTCTGCTGTCACTTCAGTGCCAGTAGTGCTAAAGCTAAACATCAGCACCTGCATGGCCGTGCCAGGTAGTCTACATGGGCCACGGTCAGTGAGCAGCATCCAGTTCCCTAGCAATGATGCCCAGTTCTGTTCTCATAATTTCTTTTCATCTTCTCCATCTCGGGGGAAGTACTTAGACTGTGCCACTGCACTTGCTCTCATAGCTTCTGTGCTCCTCATGTCCTGCTGGAGGAAGGCTGTTGTATTCCATGGTGAGCACCTCCTGAGCCTCACGCGTCCCGCATATCACAGCAGAAACCATCACCATCCATAAGCAAATGAGACTGGCTTTGTCCCCAGGTCTGCATGTGCCTCTGCCCCATGGGCATCTGTGCTGCTTTACAAAGCAGAGCTCTTTAGGCTTAGACTAGCCTAACATTTGACCTGTAAGCTTTATCACCACATCCTGGGTTATGCTGCTTTTTAGGCCGAAATATATATTTTTTTCCATGGTGTCCCAGCCTCCATCCATGCAGATCTTTTCTGTGTACAGCCTTAATTAAGGATCTCGGCTGCCTAGGGAGGGAAGCCTGGTCCCAGCTTTGCAGAAATAAACCAGGATGCTCCCACTGTCTGTGAAGGCTCTTGGCTCTTTGCTGCTGCTTGAAGGTCCTGTCAACCTGAAGAGCCCATTGGCTCGTTCTCTACTGCTGGCAGCGCTGTTTCCTCCTAAATGTCTGTCAGTTCCTCCTGTCTCTTTGCAGGGGACCCAGCAACTGTAAAGGCAACTATATATTGCATAATTCAATTTTGCAACCACTAAAAAGGAGGAGTAGAGTTCTAAAACTTGAGTCATTGCCACATCCCCTCTGCCAGGTTGTGCTTTGAGTTGTAGGATTCCTCTGTGCAGGCACAAGAGAGACACTGAACCCTCCCAGCCTCATCTGGGCCATCTTGTCAAGTGGCCACGCATCCCCTTCCATCACGTAGACTCTCCCAGGTGACTGACCCAGGGATGTCCTCGGGCAAACACCTGATCTGAACATGATGGCACCAGCCATTTCTTTGGCCGCAGCCCAGGTGTGCGGTGCTGGGAAGGTTGCTTGAGCAGGCCCTAGGGCAGGCCATCGCAGGGAAGAACCCGCCGCAGCAAAATGCCAGAGCACACGCTCATTGCCCTGCCCCGGGCTGCATCTGCACCCACGTTGTCTGTGCCCATGTTGTCTCTTTTCTTCTCCATCTTGTGAGACTCTCTTCATTCCCCTACAAGAAAGAATCTAGCCGGCAGCAGTTTAATGCATGACAATCCTGTTACTACACCTGTAAATAATTAACAACTAGAGAAAACTGCATTTTCTAATTTTTGTTGACTTTATTTTCTCTATTGACTAGCTGTTAGCCACTTTCTAAAGGGATTTCTCATGGAAACTGTGACCTTTCTCTTCCTCTCTATTTCTCTCTCTTTTTTGCTCCCTCTCTCCTTTTCTCACTCTCTCTTTCTCTCTCTGAGTTTAGTGTTTCAAATGCTTTTTGGTGCAATGTTCAATGCCTGTTTGTATTTTTGAATCGTATTTTTCAACCTTTGCTGGAAAAAGAAATTGCCCATTCTAACTGGCAGGATTTTGAGTCCTGCCGTTTTTTTCAGCTTTTAGCATTTTCAGTAAGTTAAAGCAAGAAAAAAAAGAGTCTCAAAATTACAGTGAAGTTCTGAAGAGAGATCAGAAAGCATCAGAAACAAGAACTACATGAGTGAGCTGAACAAGCTGAGTGGACAAGGAGGACTCTTCCGACCACCTGTTAACCTTCTGATCTAACACATATAAGGCGGGATTAGACCTCTTCACTGAATTAAATCACTCCGCTTTTCCACTCTACCCACTCTCTTGAACTCTGATCAAAACAAATAAAAATTCATATTTTAAAAAGACTCTGCACCATTATTTTTAAGGGTCTTACTTTCAAAGCCAAAGGACATCACTACACAGAGGGGTGGGGGGCCAGGAAAACCAGCCCCTCTGGGCTTCGGGCTATCCGTGTGACTGGGGAGTTTGTCCCAGTGATGAACAAACAACTCATGAAGAAAAAAAAAATATTCCAGGGGAAAATAAAAGGGCTTGAAACTCTTCCTTTACTTCCATCATATTGTGTTTAAAATGATGGAAAGGGAAAGTGCCTGGTTATTTTGTTCCTCTCTAGAAAAACTTGCTTTTCTTGTAATGTTCAGACTTTGGGAATTGAGATCTTTGGGATGAAACTGGCAATGGGGGCCACTTTATGGCAATTTTTCTTCCAGAAATCTTCCCCCTGCTCTCAGGCTCACCAAGTTTGCAGCTGGAATCACACCCAGCCTTAAAGGTGTGCTGGGTGGGCAGAAGCACGTTGAGGCCCTCACCTCTTTGACAGGAGGTAAATCAAACCAAGGAAAGGCTGTGGGCAATTCTACACACCCTGCTGTATTGTCCAGCTGTTACAGTCACCTCCAGCATCACTTTGGTCCACAAAAACTAACATCCTCCTAAATAGCTTCCAGGCATGATCCAGGTTATACCATGGCCACACTTTTTATGGTGTCCATCTTGGTTTGGGAGATTCAGCAGCACGTAGGTGGCCTTGCTCTGTTGCTCAGCCAGTGGCTACGTAGGTCCAGGTGCTCGCAGTGTCTGCTAGCATGGATCGTCAAGGGGTTTGGACTTCTTTCAGACACTTCACTTGCATCCCCATGATTAGCCACTAAAATGAAGAGGGTTTTGGGTTTTTTTTTTCCTCTTTCTGGAGTGGAGTAAATCTCTACAAATGCAAAAGGAGAAGAAAAAACATTTGCCAGCAATGCTGAAGGCCTCCCTATTTCAGAATATTTCAATTTGCCCATGTCCCACTCTTTGATGTTTTTCCAAACTTTGGGGCTATTTTTTTTTCTAGAAATATTTATCACTTACCTGAATCCCACCTTTTCAATAGGGATTTTTTTTCCCCCAATGCCTTTAGGAAATAGCAGGAGAAAGAAATAATTGCAGGGATATCAGCAATTGTTTTCCACTCCAGAAGAAGGAGAAGAGCTCCCTGGATCCCCTGAACACCATCTGGATGCTGCACCAGGGACTGGCCGGCAGGACAATATCTCCAAACATATTGCAACCTTGAACAGAAAAGTTACACATTTGAATTTGCTGCATTCAGCTGAATCCTCCGTCCTGCTCGGAGATTCGGATGACAGAAGAGGCTTGGGAGCGCCGGGGCTCACAGCTGCTGTGGCAGATGGAGAGATACCGCGGGTCTTAAGAGTTACAGGCTGCATACTTATGTCTTAGCGAGGAAAGAGCATCGTCTGTGACCTCGGACCAAGAGGAACCCACCATATTTCATAGGACAAAAGCTAGAAACAGTTTTCACCCTTTTTCCCCAAACCTGCAGCCTTCCTCAGTCAAAACCACACAGGACTAGGCCTATCCTGAGAAACTCTTCCCAACTCCGAGTACAAAAATAAACAGCAATGCATAAAGCTTCCCTGCATTACCACGTCTCTGTTTGAACCTGGAACAAAGGCCCTGAAGAGGAACAGAGTGTAATTGCAGTGTCCACAGAAAATAAATGCTAATGAAAACAGGCAGAGCCGGGAGGATTCCTGGAGAGGAGGCACAGCAGAGCAGGCGTGCGTTAGCCTGGCGCTTAGCGCTCGGCCTGACAGGGGGCTCAGGAAAGAATTGCCAGGTTTTATCACGAGGTGCTTACCCAGCAGCAGTGCTCAGAGGTGTGGGGCTCCCAGGGCACATGGGGAACAGAGGGATGCGCTGGGTGCCTCATGGCCCTGGGGCTGGTGCAGCGCCCTGGTCCCGAGCAGGAGCTCAGGCCCAGGGGCACCAGTGTGATGCGCTGCTTCTGACCTCAGCTGCAGGCCTCCTCGATGCCCCCAGGGTGTCATATGGGCCATCAAGCGAAGACGCAGCGCTGCAGAAGGGAGAGGGTGAGGAGCAGAGGTCACGCCAGAGGTTTTAAGTGAAATAGCACAGCCTCAGCCCCGAGGAGGCTGCAGGCCAAGGTGGTGGGCATGCTTGGAGCACTGGAAGAGACAAGAAATCATGGGTGCGTGAAAGGCTAAAACTGAGCTCGGTTCCTTCCAGCTGACAACCAGAGAACTCCAGAGAAGAAGTGGCAAAGTCCTCAAGGGAAGGCGGTGGTGTGAATCTTTCATGGTGGAGTCACCACATAGATCACCCCTTCAGACACTCTCCTTGCGTGGCGGGTGGGCACTCTGAGCTGGGGCTGTGGGCTTGGGCTCCTGCCCAAGGGGGTAAGATCCAAAACCATGTGAACACATGGTGCTTTCTTCTGCAAAGCCTCGTTTCTCCTGACCCAGCTCCTCCGCCCGCTGCCTGTCAGCAGGAACATGGCTGCGGCTTCACGGGCAGCCCACTCCACGGAGAACGGTCTCACATTGCGGCCCACTGCGTTTCCCTCCCCCTTCATTTCCTCAGGATCTCAGGTGCTAGCAGGAGCACAGGGGGACCCTGCGCTGCTCCACCAGCAGCTCACGCTCACTGAGACCAGGGGTGGCACAAGGGTGGCTGTGACATCCCCGGGATGAGGGACTGCCACCTGGCACAGGCCCTCCCAGCTCCCTCCGAGTCCCATTTCCCTTCCTGTGGAAAAAGACGTGATCCCAAGAGAGGAGCGGGTGACCCAGGAGAAGTCACGGGGTGGGTTTCAGCCACAGGAAGCTGCTTCCCCCCAGCCCTTTGGACGTGACAGCAGAGCCAGTGCCTGTGATGAGCAAGCCCTGGGCGCTTCCCTTTGGAAGGGGAGGCACGTAAGAGCTAGCTGAGTATTAGCCATTTGATAAAAGCGCTTTGGGGCCCCTGATAAATAGCAGTCTAGGAACTGACAGCAGCAGAGAGGTGGCATTGCAGCTGTGACAGGCTAAGGACATGAGCGAGGCAAGGCTGGCTGCAAGAAGCAATACATTTTTATTACAGTGATAGGACAGCTGGGAAAAGAAGCCAAGCTCTCAAGCCGGCACCCGCTTCTCTGGATCTGATGCCATAAACTCCAGGCCGAGGCTTGAGCAGGAAGGACTTGGGCTGGCCTCATTAGGGAAGCAATGGGGGACGAGGTGCCTAGCTCCGGTGCGCTGGGCGGGTTGCTTCTAAGGGTGAAAGTCCTTCTTAGTCTTTGATGACAAAAAGGAGAGAACGAGAGACAAAATAACATGCCCGACTTTTATTTTGAGAAAGAATGGAAAGCAGACAGCAACCAGGATTTTAAAAGCAGTAAAAATGCATATAACACAGGCAGGGACTCCACTGGAATTTTTCAGCACACGCAGGTTGTACTTTCACACAGAGGCCTGGGACCTGTGAATCTCCAGCCCTGATCCAGCTCTGTTATACATAAGCCCAGGCCGGTGCTGGAAATGACCATAACTCACTGGCCACCTCCTGCACTTGAGGGAAGATGTCTGGGCTCCTGTAAATTTCTTTTTGCTGTTGTGAACAGATACCTGCACTGGGCTGTAATCCCCAGTCCAACTGTAAAGCTAGCCTTTGCCTTATTAAAGCCAGCTTAAATTATGAGGGGCAGCGAGGCACAGGTTTAAACACATTTATTAAAGTTTAATGACCAGCTATAAGAATGGAGCACTGAGCCCTCTCCCATTTCTGGAAAGCAGCTGCAGCCAGAAAACACCCCATCTCGGTGTGAATCCTCAAGCCACGGGTGGCCTCAGCCAGGACCTCATTCCAATCCCTTCCATGGGATTGGAGACACTTGGTTGCACTTACAGAGGGAGGTCTCTGCAGGCAGCTGGGATGGGGTGAGTGGGGGAGGCTGCAGGCTGTTCTGCTGGTGGCAGCTCCCTCCTGCACCCCTGCAGGGTGCTTAGAGGAACCTGCCCTTTTTGGTAGGGTTGTTAATGAAAGGGTGGTGTGAGTTTGGACGGTGTTTTTTCCTCCTTGGACAAGTTCAGAGTGTAATTGTTGGGCTGCTTGTTGGGGCTCTTTGTTGTCCTGCTGTCTGAGCAGCTCATTTGAGTAATTTTGTCAGGCCCTGGCTAATAATGACGTCACTTAAAACCAGTCCTTTGGGCTAGTTGGAGAGTGGGCTTTGTTGTCATGGCAGCGTTTGAGTTGGAGACTAGCGGGAAGGAGGCAGGTAAGTGCTTGTAATTGCCATATTTCAGCGTGGTTTCGAATGCCTGGGCAGTCTAAGGATGGGTTTTGGTAAATGAAATTTGAAGTCTTGTGGAAATACTTTGTAAACAAAACTCACTTGTTGCCTGGAGGAAATGGCATGGAAGTTCAATGGAGAAAGCACTTAAGAAGCTAAAGTTTCATGAAGTGCTCTACGAAATAGCAGCAGTTGAATGTACTAGAACTGTGATAGTGCTGCCTCCTTCCCCAAGTGATGTCCTGGCCAGACGAGTGTTCCCAGCACCAGGCTTGGATGATGTCCAAGGAGCTCAGTATAGAGAAGAGGAAAGAAGGTCTGATAGTCTCTAACATCTTTCTCTAATACCTTTCAAGCCTCTTCCCCTCAATGTGCTGCGCTTAGACTGGGTCAAAGAACCTGTCTCTTTCCCCAAACTGGGTTTCTGTATATTACATTAGCCAAAATACTTTAGAGGGCTCCCTTGGGGCTAGATTTCTGCGAGCCCATTTGGAGAGCTGAATACTTGATCAAGCAAACCTGTGGTTTCTGTGAGAGTCAAGCCTGGGTGCTATTAGCCCAGGGAGGGATAGGAGTTTGCTGGGAGTTATTTCCAACTGGAAATCCTTGGGTTTATGAATGGAGGTCCTCAGTTGGAGAAACCAGAGGAAGGTTGTGTTGGGCTGGCCTCCACTTAAAATGGAAGTTGGATGAAACCAAATGTGTGCCACAAAATGTAAATACTGCCAGCTAGCATCTGGGTCCAGGTATCATTTGGATCATGGGGCCTCTGAATTTGCAACCTCATGGGCTTTCCAAGAGGATGTGCAGGGGTCTATGAGGGAGATGTTTGGACCAGTCATGGTGTGTAAGGAGATGCAGGCGCATTAATACTAGCAAGGTACGGGCTCCAGGGTTTACCCAAAGGCTCTTCACGTGGCAATACCTCCCTGAAACGTGGTGCTTGTCTTCAGGAACCTCCCTCCAAAGTTAGAAGAACCATGTGGCGCTTCAGCTCATGGGTACGAAACACCCCTTTCTTCAGCCACGCTGGAAAGGAATCTGTCCCAGCTCAGCTGAAACTGGTGGCATTCGAGGGACAGCAATTAGTGAAGAAGGAGTGGGGGAAGGAAAAGGAAAAGTGCGTGAGCCTGTGGAAAGAGCCTGCCTGAGTGGTGGTGTTTGAACCCTGTAACCCGACTTGCCCGGGAGCAGAGGCAGGACACGGCACAATGAGCCCATGGCTGCAGCCGAGGCTGGGAGGCTGCGAGCTGGTCGGGCGCAGAGCGGGGCTCTCGCAAGCGGCCTGGCGAGAGGAGAACGGTTCCCACAGCAGCACGAGGCATGTGCTGGCGAGGGAGCCCACGGGGCGCAAGGCGGGCGTGCGCGGGATGTCGGGGCTGCGCCTCTCTTCTCCAGCACTGAGCAGTGCCCGAAATAGAAACGTTTGGGAAGTCGCGAAAAAGGAGCGTTGCAGAAGGACTCCAACCCTTCTCCATGTGACTCGCTCAACCCTTCAGAGCGGTTGTTGCTTTTTTTGGTGGCGGAAGCTATTCGGGGAATTTGACCTGGATTTTCCCATCACTTTGGATGTCTGGAAGTTGCATTTATTTAAAGCAAATAAATCATTTGCTGCAAAATTTCTCCCCATGCTCTGAGCATGTAGGAGCGTGTAGGGAAGGCATGCACACCTAAAATTAACCCAGCTTTGGCGCAGGCACTTCCTGGCCTCCCAGTCTGCAGGTGCAGAAGAACAGCTCTACTGAGAGATCCATAAAAGGCTTGTCTAAATGGTGCCCCGTCTCTGAGAGCAGCCAAACAGCAGGTGCCTGAGAAAAACATAGTGTCAGGTTATGGGAAGCATCTTGCAGTACTTCCTCAGGGTGCTTTGCCAACCTCCAGCTCTCTGTGGCTCAGGGAATTGCCAGTGAAAGCCACATCCACGTGTTTAATAGCTTGCAGCAGTGATTGCGGTGGTGTTATTGTTGTTTATGATCTTGTCTGGCTGCTTCTTGAACTCCTACCAACTTTGTGCCCACAACACCCTGCCGAAAGGAGTTAGCCAGCTAAATTGCTCAATGGGGAAGCAACACAGTTTCCTGACTTATGTTTTTCCCCCGTTGTTGAATGTCCCCTGGTGCTTGCATTGGAAGGTGAGCCCATGGTCTCTATTTATCCTCTCCCCGCTCCTCATGTGTTTATACACTTGGATTTAACGTTCTATATTCCCACCTGACTTCCTCTTTCAGCTAGAAGGGTTGTAGCCCAGGGCTAGCTGGGGAGGCAGGGAGTCTGCATGGCTATGGGATGCAGTCCGGCATGGACAGACCAGTCTGAGCAAGGTGGATTTCCCTTCCTCCCAACTCTGGGTAAAGCCGTGTCCAAGCAAAGGTTGAGGGGCAGGGAGCTGCACCATGGGGTGTGGGTGACCACTGCACACAGACGCAGAGCTAATGCAGTCCCTGTCCAGTGTTACTGAGCTAGGGCTCTGGTGCTTGAGTCTGGCTTTGTGCATGGGCTTCCTGGAGTCCCTTTGGCTCAGGCTTTCTCCAAATGGCGCGTTTAAGGTTTGTGAGTGAAGTGTGCAATGCTCCCGCTGGAGCACACCAGCGTACTGTGTTTTGTGCCCTAGGTCAGCATTTCCAAGCATGTGTTTGCACTGGCTTGGGCAGCCCTGACTATTGATTGAGGATATCAACAGCAGCCTTTCCTCAAGCTCTTACGTCTCCCTGCTCTCACCCAGTGTGGAGAAGCCCAACCTGTTGCACTTTGCTCCCTGTGCCCTGGAAGGCAGCGCAGAGGAAGAGCGGTGCCTGCTTTCCAAGGTGGTGCTTCTTCCATACAGCAACGGAATGAGCCCCGTCACACTGCGGCTTTCTGCTCTTTGCAGCACTGGAGGCAAAGGAGGCTTACGTAAGCGCAGGGTGATGAGCGCCGCGTGGGGCAGTGGTGGCAGGGGGACATGCGGCTCCACACGGCACCTCTGCCCTGACCTCGCTCCCTTGCTGGCCTCGGTTGGGCTGCTAATGATGCTGTCAGCGGCTCTGACGAGGCCCCTCTGTCCTGCCGGGCATCCCCAGCGACTGCAGTCCTTTCTCTGCCCTTGCTCCACGCAGCGGGGACACTTGGGTCTCAAGCTGAAGGGCTTTCAGAGTTTTGCTCCTGGCTGCTGACTGCCAGTCATGCCCGACAATAGCAGGGAGCTTTAATGATGGAGATAAATATTTCTGGAGAGTGCAGAGCTGCTTTATTAGTGATCAGGACAGCTTTTGGGGGACTTTGGGGACAAAGCATGGATTTAGAGCTTAATCCCTGGCTCTTGCTGTGTTGCAAGCCCTCTGTGAAACCTTTGTGGGCACCAAGGCCGTTTTTGAGTTTCCAAGTTAAACATTCCCTCTCCTCTTCTTGTAAATGCCGGGGGGAGGACTGGGCAGTCAAAGCCCTAGATGTGAATATATTCTGGCTTTTAAAGTGCCTTGAACCTGCTTATATGGCATATCTCCAAATCTTTTATTTTATTTCCTTTAAGGACCAGAGCTAGTCAGAAGTTTATAGTAATCACAGCCCCTCTGAAGCATGAATATTTTGCAAATAAAAGTGATGGCGATTTTTAGCATAAATATTAATCTGACTTCTTTTGCAATGCTGTATTTATTTGCCATCTGTGACTCTTCTGATTGAGAATGATGCTATCATTCAATCAAGGACAGGGAAGGACTAGCTGGGGCTTGGCTGGCTGATCCTGCAGCACAGAGCTCACCTCGCAGACAAATGAGCCAAATGGTTAAACTGGCTGGCAGGCTGAAAGTTCCTCATCAAAAGAAGCAGGCAAAGAGTTAAAAATTTGCTAGGACTGAATTAAACTGATGCTGCCCAACTCCAGTTTGGAGTTAATGCCCCCTTAGAGGTGTGGTTTGGGATTAAGAAAATGCTGGCTCTGAGTTTTATTCTTCTGGCCACTCTCAAACTGCTTGAAGTATTATTCCCCACAGTGGGTAGAAAGATGCCAGGAAAGAGAGGGGAATGCAAAAGATAACCAATAAAATAATCTGCAAGAAGAGTAGGGGGGAAAGGCAGTGGACGCAAGGCTTCGCTTAGCCAGCAGCCACACCATTCAGGTAGCCACAATAGTCTGCTCCCTTGCTATTCTCTGCACCCCAGCCCTGTACATTTGTGGTTATTATCTCGCCTGGACCAGACCGGTGTTGACAAACAAAAATCCAGGTAGCTGTGATTTTTTTTCCTTTGTGTGCACGGTCAAAGGGAAGGAGTTGTCTGCCCTTCAGTGTCTGTTTTTATTGTCCTCACACTGCTTTATTCCCTCTGTGCCATAGCTTGGAAGAAAGACCTGAATTATGGCAGAAGATGAATGGAGTCCTTGGAAAAGCTATTAGGACAATTAGGCACTGAGGTACAGCAAAAGAGAAGCGTGGAGGGGTCGTTCTTTTCAGGGTCCAAGAGCTTGAATTTTGTCAAGGTTCACGTGGGCTCCTGGAGAGGAAGCAAAAGAGGGAAATGGGGGAGAAAAGCCTGGAGTGGTGGCAACTGCTGCCCTGCCCTGTCCTGTGCCCAGGCAGCGAGCCAAGGTGGCCTGACAGCAGCCAAAATGCGAGTGGAGCCCTGGGACTGCCATACATGTGCTGGGCTTGGTTCCTCCTTCCCCAAGCCATCCCGAGGGATGTGAGTAGGGCGAAGCAATTCCCAGGAGTCTGAAAGGAAACTTCAAATGATGCTTCCTTGCGTGATGGGATGAGGGTGTAACAACTCGAGCATATTTGGATGGCAAGCGGTGTAGAGCCAGCCAAGGACAGTGGCACTGAGGGACCAGAAACAAAGCCTCACAGAGCCAAACTGCTGGAAAAAATGCAGTGCAGGTGAAAAGCCTGAGAACTGAAGAACCCTATAGCATTACTGCTCTTAATTTAATCTTCATTAGATGTGATGGCAGGTGGAACTGCATGCAGCTTTCCCTTCTGTCTGTTTCTCCCTAGCACAAAGTCCTTTATCCTCCAGTCTAGGTTTGGAGGAAAGATCTTATTCCACCCAAATCACACTTTGTGGTAATGGAAAGTGGGATCATGATTCTTCTGTTGGCAGAGTTGGTGAAACAATGGTAAACTAGAAAACAGTGATTTAAAAAAAAAAATCTGGACTTGCTTGGAAGCTTTTCTCCTAGTAAAGGGAGAAAAAAGCTCTGGCTGGAGTCTCAGGTTGGCTTCCCAAGATACGACTGTGGCATTTTAATGATCTAATTTGCCCCTAGAGGTGGCATTTTCAGTTGTCCCCTGACCTATCACTGTACATCAGGTGTGAAATGAACTATGCTGCTATCAGCCTTGACAACTCAGGCCCGGAGAAAAAAATAAGGCTGTGATGCTAATGTAATGAATGGCCTCCTCACCCTGCAACTCCTATGAGGATGGAGCTGGCTGTCGTCTCCATGTGCTTTGGGGCTGCGGGCTCTTCAGGAGCAAGGCAGTGTAATGCTGTCCATGTTCACAGCTCACCCGGGCAGGGGCTGTGACTCGGGGTGCCTCTTGGTGATGTTTCCCTCCTCGTTCACATTCTGCTCCTGTGAGGCTGAAGGTGATGTCTGTGCTGGCGAGCCCCTTCTCTTGCTCCACAGCTCCATCCAGATCTCTTGGAGGAGGTGTGCCAAGCTGATGTTCTCTGAGGAGTAAGCAAAGCTTGTGTGCAGCCCTTTCTTCATGGTCAGCACCTCTGAAACCTTCCTGGTAAGGGTGGAGGAGGCCAGCCGAGGATGTGGCTTACAGGGTGTCCTGCCCAGCAGCTGGGCTCTGATCACCATCCTCCTGAGACAAGCAAGTTTATGCTGCCAGTGTAAAATACGTGCAATGAATAAAACAATTACAGCAAAACAGTTTATGCAAAGCACTGATGTGGGAGAAGTTTCATAAGAGGTTTCGTACCTCAAAAAGGCTTTTTGTCAGAAATAGACGTGTTTCTGCTAACAAAATAAAACTCAAACGTCTTTTGCATAGATAGCGCTGCTGTGCTCGTGCTCTTCCTGGCTGCCTTGGAGATCTGCTGAACAGATCTGACAGTGGCAGATCCTGTTTTTTTGGTTCGTTTCTGAGTGAGTCCTTTCAGGAAAACTTGCTTAGAGCTAAGCTTGGTGTTGGAGAGGCTTCCCTGGGCAGGATGCTGCCCTGGGAGGCAGTGCCCAGGAGATGGGAATCCTGCAGGTGGGAGATGGAGTGATCTAGGTGGGAGCAGAGCGTTTGGGAACGCTGGCCAGAAAGTAACAGGCGTAGAAATATCTGCCCCCATCTCAGGAGTGGGTTGAGGCAAAGGAGCTCTGTATTTGTTCTGCTAAACAAGCAGGGAAGAGATGGGGTCCAGCATGAATTTATTTCCCGTGCTAGAAGCAAATAAGCACATGGCAAAGCCCCAAAGACCCTGGACTGTGGTGATCCAGGACCGAAGGGGCAGCACAGTTGCGGTGATAGGGAGAATCTAGGCAGAGGAAAACAGGCCATGGAAATCAATGCAAATGACTTTGATCGCAGCATTCCAAGCCCATTTTCTCTGTAGGAAGCAGGGCTGTCAGCAGGGATAGGCGGGGAAAGGGGTGGGATCTCGCAGCTTGAGAGATGAAATGGAGAAGGTGGTGGATGTGTTTTTTTCCCCCCTAGCTTCAGAGAGGGTGCTTGCTTTAATAGGGTAACTCTAAAACGCCCTAAGCAGCTCTTTGATGAGCCAAAGCGGGATGGTTTTAAGGCCCTACCGCTCCATTTCCGTTGCTGCAAGTGGCTGCTTGATGAACAGCAGCGCAAGGAACAGCGTTGGCCCTGCCTCTGCACGGGGCAGCAAGAGCTGAGAGGAGGAAGCGTGGGCGGGAGAAGGTCGGCACCAAATGAAGGCTCGTCCACGCAGCGACTTGGCACTGCAGAGACCGAAGCCATCCTCTCGCAGCGCCCCAGCCGCTCGACAGGCTGCGAGGCGGCGGGATGGCAGCCCTGCTCCGTGCGGCCTGCAGGGCGGTGTGAGGGGAAATGGCTGCCTGGCGACAGCGGCCTGCCAGACGCCAGGGAAGGCTCCCCACGGGGAGAGCTTGCGGTGGGAAAAGCTCCGGTTGTGTTGGCAGCGATTCCTGCGGAGCACTCGTTAAAACAAATCCCTTTGGGGTAGGGACTTGCTGAGAGTTGCATGTGATCGGTTGTGCTTCTCGGCTCGTGTCTGAGGGCAGAGCTGCTGTAGAGGTTAATTATCGTTAGTAACTAAATATCACCGCTCAAAAAGATATTTTTTCCAGGTTGCACTGAGCTTGAGCAGCTTTCTCCCTTTTCCCCAGGACCTTTCTGGCCCTGGAACTGAGCACACACTTCACAGAAAGAGCACCAGCACCCGCATGTGCTTGGAGGCCATGCGGCCGGAGTCCGGCCTGTGGTAGACGAGGATTTTTTTTGATGTAAATATTCACTGCTGGTTAAAACCCCTCCATGCTCACACAAAACTTTATGCAGGGTCTCCTGGGCCAAGTCTTGGTGAATTTGTCCTTCTCTAAATGAGTTTCTCAACCAAGTATGTAGCTGGAACCAAGCCAGCATCATGCCCAGTGGTAACACATTGATCCGCAAAACTATAGCCAAAAGGGTTAATAGTTGAAGGTATTGCTTTTGTTGTGTTAAAAATAACCAAAATAGTGGTAAGGAGGGCACCTCTTGCCCTGTGGCCTCCACCGTGTTGCACAGGTGGCCTCCACCTGCCCGTCGTCTTCCCCTGTTGGACTTGGCTCTTCCAACGGCAGCTCCTCTTGGCACCTCAGCTTCTTCCAGGCAGATCCAGCCGCCAGGTCCTAAAACGGGCCAGGCATATGGGACCCTGACATGAGGGAATTTGGCTGGCAGGAGTTCAGGTTGATAAGAAACCCGTTTGCCTTTTCATCTTTCCCCAAAGTAACAGTCTTGAGCATAAATTATGTGAACCAGGCGCTTCCTGGAGCCTGCAGCTGCTCAGCAAAATTGACTTTTTCGTCAGCGCTGCCGCTCCTCGCGCAAAGCTGCCAGCTGAGCGCTGGACCCAGTTGGAGCCCCGCTTTTGGATTCAGCAAAAGTTCAGCCAACTTGGAGCATTTCAGACTCAGCGAATTATTTTCTGACAAAATGTTGGTTTATTGGGAAATTTCCGGCTGGCTCTAATTGGGACAGCTGTTAAGGCGGCAGTTTTCACAAGAACTAAAAGTCGCTTTGAGATGAGTGCAGCTCTTAAAACGGCTGTTGCTTTGATAGCTACTCGTTGCCTTTCTCCTCTGATTATTGAGCTTAGTATGTCCCTGAAACCTTAAAAAACCCATCCACTTTCAATGTCTGATCCTTTCCTTCTCTTCACTAAATACTAGCTTCTGTCCCGCCCATTCCTTCAAGGAGAATATGTCACTTCAAATTTAACCTTGTATTTGAGCTTTGCAAAAATTAACATGTACAGCATTTCAGATCGAGAGGAATTTCTCAGCTTTCTCTCTCCCCACCCAGGGAGGGGAATGGCTTGAAAGCCCTGTTGCAAAGTGGAAGCAAACATTTGCATTGTTATTTTAACATGAGAGATCCTGCCAAGAAAATTAATGGGACCTATCTCCATAAAGGGAAGAAACTCATCTCATTCAGTTGGTGGTACTGCGAGATGTGCAGCTTGCTTGCTTTCTGTAATGACTTTTTAAATTTTTTTTTCCACTTGAATCTCCCATACGTTTTCACCACAAAGGAAAGGAGTTTGATAAAGCCTGTGGAAGTTTCTCCATAGTTTGTGCAGTGCTGGAGGCCATGAGCTGGAAATCAGAAGCTGGATCATGCCCTGGGCAGGCAGGAAGGTGCAAGGTGCAATGTGCTCTGCTCTGCAAAGTGCCATCTCCTGCTGGTGTCTGAGAGCTCAATGCTGCCGGCAAGATCACGGTTCCTGGCCACTTGTTTTGCTCCTCTGGGTCTCTCCTCCCTGTCCTCAGCCTCTTTGCTATTTAGGAATGTTTCCCTGGAACATCGCCATGGCCCATTGCTATTTCTCGTGCAAAGCCACCCCCGGGGCAGGTAGCTGTTGGGTGCAAGTGCTCTGCTGAGCAGCTCGAGCAAAACCACCCAAGTGTCGCTTGAAACTCCGGCTCCGACCGTCCGCTTCGAGAGCGCGAGCACAGAGCTGTGGCTACGGCGAGACCCGGCTCCCCAGGGAACACACATGGCAGACACGGAAATCGCACTAGGGCAGAGTGAAGAATGGATTAAATTTGGTTTAGATTGAATCATAACATCTTTTTCTTTTTTTCAGGCTTCCCAATGAAAAGGCAAAAATGAAAAAAATTCATCTTGTCATTTTGGTATTTTCTTAAACCAAAACAGTGTTTTTTTCCCTACCCTTTTTGTCTAAGGAAGGTCAGGTTTTAAAGGAACAATGTTGTGCTGAAGTGGAGAAAACTCAAAGCATTTAATTAAGAAAGCAGATTGATGAAACATTTTGGCATTTTTAAGCAAAACATATCATTTCAAAACAAGTTGAAAATAGTGTTTTGATTGTTCCTGCTCTTTCTTGAATTGTGGCTTTGTTTGTTTTTCTTGTAGCTTAAGCTAATTGCCAAATTCTTCCTAAATTTGCAAATTGCTTGGATTCCTTGAGGCTCTGCTGTGCACCAGATCGGTGGTTCCTTGGAAATAAGAAAAGTTGGGCTATTAATAACAAGCTTGCAAGGAGCTAAGGGGAGACCGCTCACTTTGGGGGCTAGCACCCTGCAAAGCCAACGCCAGCCCCATTGCAGCCCTTTTCCATGAAGGAAAGGAGCCGGGAGCCTCAATGAGCTCCCTGGCCTTATCCCCCACGACAGGGAGCCCACAGGGAACTCCAGCACCTTGTGCCTTGGTGCCAGTGCCGGTCCTGCCCTGTGGCAGCAGTGGGGAGGAATCTCAATCAAGAGGAGCGCGGTTTATATTTAGAGCCGGAGGATGTTCCTTCATCAGATTACGACAGTTTTAAGTAGGTCAGGCTGGAGACCTAAGATATTCGAGTCCCCTTCAAAGGCATCCGTCCGTCACTTATTATTCCAGGCATTCGCCTTTTGCGCTGCCTGCTTCTCGCAGCTGGGCTCTCTGCCGCTCGCCTCGGATGCGCTTCCCAGCACCGGCTCCTTGGGCGGCCTCCGTCCCGTGCCTGTGTGCGATGGGCTGCCCCAGCACTGGGCATGTGCGGGGCCGCGGCGCTCCCAGGCACTGCTGGGGCTTGGCTGTCCCCAAAGCTGCGGGACGGGGCACGAGGCACTTTGCTACCGGCACTGTGGCTCCCCCTTGCCTTCGTGGTGCTTTTCACCCAAATTCAAGGTTCTTTAGGCAAACACAAGCAGTGCTAGTGATAAAACCACTCAAAATGCAAAAGAATTCACCAACTTGTCCATTTAACCCCTTGATGGCAGGAAAATACCTTTCTGTGTGTTCTCGGTAATGTTGCAACCTACCTTCGTGAGCCTGAGACCTGCCCCCTGTCCTGCTGATGTCCCTCCCCAAAGAGCATCATCCAGGCCTCCTTTTCGCCCCTCTAATACCGGTACTAACAGAGAAAGCCCCGGGCACCCCCAGGAGACTCCCGGCAGCAAGGAGGCACCATGAAATGCACTGCTGTGGTCTTCGCTGCTTGGACTTGGCTCCTCTCACTGAGGTAGCAGAGCAGGTATGGCAGGGAGCAGACCCAAGGGCCGTCCGTACCCAGGGCCCATGGTGCGTGTGTGGAGGTGGGAAGAAGCCTGCTGGCAGGCCGGCAAGGGGAGCGGGTGGCGGTGCCGCCCAGGCAGGGAGACCTTGTGCCGGCTGCTTGGTGCTCAGGGCTGCGCTGGGGCTGTCTGGCAGCTGCTGCAGCACCAGCGATGCCCACTTGTTTTGATTGCTCCGTTTCCTTCCCTCTCCCAGAGCCTACTACATTTGCTCAGCTCTCGGTGGGATTTTGTTTTTTTCCAAACTGGAGGCCTCCTTCGAGCCGATCACAAGGGAATGCCGAGTGCTTGTTTTTTAATATTCTGACAGGTGCTATTTTGCTATTTGCTTTTGATGATTCAGGACATTTGCATCTCTTTGTCCTTAATTAAAAAGCACTTCACCCTTGCGGCAGGGGTATGGCAGATTTCTCTGGAGCTATTCATTTTGGGGGATTTTTAATCAACAGATCTACTCTGTCAGTGCGAGTGCATTTCTGACGGGGGGTGAAGCTCAGTATGCAGTGTGGAGAGCTGTGTGGGTGTAATTATGGCTTGCCTTTTTGTGTGTGTGTGTGTGAATTTGACTGCTGTTGAAAGGCATTCGCTAAGAGACGCCTGGAAAATAGGGACTCCTGTCCATGGAGCACATGGGTAGTGAGGAGGGGACAATTTGCTGCTAAGGCTGAAGCGGAGGGCAGCAAACCCCTTGTGGAGCTGGTGTTTCTCCTCTGTGCCCTCAGGCATTGCTGCCAGGGGCTGCCGGGACCAGGCTGACATTGTCACTTGCTGCGCAGACGCAGCCGGTTCCCAGCAGCTGCCAGGGCGGCCGAGCAGGTCAGGACATCACCCATCCTTGGCCCCAAAGCTGCCCGGGGACCCCAAGGCCACAGGAGTCCAGCATGTCCTGCTCTCCTGGCTGCTGCTGTCACCCCCATGCCAGGGCCGAGCGGGAGGAAAGGGGGAACGGGAGAGGGGAAATGTGCAGCGCTCCTGAGGGCTGCGTCAAACCCAGGCAGCGTGGCAGGAACAAGGGCTGCGCCGGCGCCTTGGCCCAAGTGCTTGGACATAGGCAGGGCTGTCCCCAACAGCTCCCAAGCCGTGCCCTTGTGGCCATCCCCATGGCCAAAGTCCTGCCCTGCTCCTCGGGGCAGGAGGGCCCAGGCAGCTCCCTGGGGACTTCCCAGAGGGGAGCAGGTCTGAGGAGCTCTGCAGCTCCCCAGGAGGCTGCACCCGCCATGACGGCTCCGCCGGCCCTGCCTCCGCAAGGGCCCTGGGCCTGGCGGCTGGGAGCCACAGGCTGGAGCCCGCGTGGCCCCTGCCCCAGGCCCACAAGTGCTTTCTAGAACTGCAGCCTCAAACCTGCTGTCTCCTCCCGTGAAATAATCAGGCTGGAAAACAAGCCCTGCAAAGCTGCGCTGACACTCGCGCTGTTTATCTGCTCAGCTCTTCCAGGCCTGCATGCAGGCTCGTGGGAACCTTTGAAGATTATTTCTCCTCAGTTTCCTGAAGAGGCTTCAGTCACCACTTGAATCTTTTTATTTCACCTCCTTTCAACACATTGGCCCGATTTTTCTGAGACTTAACAGCCACGAACAAGATTAAGATTGAAGCTTAGCAAGTGTTAGGAGGCGCTGGCTCCTTCCTGGCGCGCTGGCAATTACCCGGTCTGGGCTGCGGCATCTCGTGCGGGTGTTTCTGCTGGGGCAGGTTTGGGAGTGTGGAGGCTGGAGGGCAGCGTGTGGAGAGCCGCAGCTCGCGGCATCCCCTCCTCTGTGTGTCACTGCGGCCGGTTGTCCCCAGCAGCCACCACAGCAGCGCCATGGGCACACGTCCCACGCGCTGACCCTGCAGCGTCCTGCCTCTCACCTGACGGGCTGCGAGGAGCTTTCGGGGAGAGAGTAAAACCCAGCGACGGCGGGTAGGTGAACGGGACCCACTGTGCCTGGCAGCCCCCGCAGCGCTGATCTAGGTCAGTGTTTCACAGGCAATGCTGGCACGGCTGACGAGAGCCTGGGGAAGGGAGCACAGCCCAGCTGTGCCGTGGACAAAGGCAAGCTGGTGGCATGACCTAGAGGGGCTCCTAAGGGTGGTTGTCCTGCTATGTGGGCCAGGGTTGTCTTCCCACGTGTGCCAGGAGGAGATGGAGGCTATGTTCCTCCATCCGCCACTTGCCCTCAGTAAACCTCAGGGTGGTGCATGTCAAGCCCCATGAGGCCAGCTGCTGAAGAGCACCCTGCTCCAAGGTGTCGCATGGGGGAAAGCCCAGTGTGGGGCTCAGCTCCTGGCAATGGTTGCAATTGCAGCAGGCAAACCTGGCTACAGGTGAGCAGTTAATGCTGAGTTCACTACTCAACAAACGTTCCCAAGCCAGAGTAGAGACAAGTCATCAAAATTCCCACATATCTGGATATAAATGCTTCAGGGCATTATAAACAATAAGAGGTAACTGTGCCTCCCTCCCTGCCCATCCTAAATCCTGCCAGTGCAGGCAAGGGAGGAGGGTGCCCTCAGCTCCACGCTCAGAGCTGTGGCATTGAAAGGGCCAGGCAGGGTTAGTGCTGCCAGCATCTCTCTGTGGGTTTTGCTCACGAGCACCATCATCTTTGGGAGGAGTAACTGATAGCCCTGAGGGCTGTGCTGCCATCCAGAGAGACCTGGACAGACTGGATGACTGGGCAGTGAGAAACCTCATGAACTTCAACAAGGGCAAGTGCAGAGTCTTGCACTTGGGGAGGAATAACCCTGGACACCAGTACAGATTAGGGGTTGACCTGCTGGAGAGCAGCCCCGCAGA